>PVKN010025407.1:0-14130 GCA_004027915.1 Capromys pilorides | reverse complement strand
CTATTAATTACTCTGAAAAATTTTAAACAGGAATATTGTGTAAGAATCACTATTGCTCACAAAGACCACTTTGACAAGCTCTTCTTAATTATCCAGATGGAGTGAAATCTTTCTCTCACAATAAACTATTAAGTTCCTCCTATGAAACCATTGTAGGGTTCTTTTCTTTTTTCTTTCTTTCTTTCTTTCTTTCTTTCTTTCTTTCTTTCTTTCTTTCTTTCTCTCTTTCTTTCTTTTTTGCTGTTCAATTATTGGAACTTTCTTGATATATAAATTGTTTTTAATAAACTTTCCCTTCCACTTTTGTTACTTGTTTTGTGTCTACAATGGCCATTTAAAAATCTGTTCTTATTTGTGTTTAATAAATAATCATGTCATACTTTTACAGAGTAATTAATAGAATAGCCAACCATGCATGGATCAATTATTTTTAGTGTCTTGGATGTGAATAACCCAATACTATGTACCTACGGTCCAGTAAAAATGGATAAAGTAATGGTGACATAAATATTTTTGTGCAAGATGCATAATTTAAAAGTAAAGTAAAATATTTTCATTGATCTTCCATATTACAGTCCTATCTGAAGAGCTACTATAAATCAAAAGTGGTAGCTCTGATCCTTAGGAATCCACCTTGATTAGCTAGGCGGGTCTTACCAACAAGCCTGTTTATTGGCTTCTATCTGTGATCTGCCAGCCCTGTTCTGGTGCCTTCTTCTGGCTGTTTTGCCCTCTCCAGTGCATAATAAGGTCTCTATTCCTAGTCTATAGATAGGCGGGGTGGGGGAGGGGTACTATAATGTACAATCAGAGTCGAGACTTTCCTCAGATAGTATAAAAGGGACAGGTGCAAAGCAAAGAACCAGACGAGGCCTTGGCCCTTGGCCCTGGGTAGGACATGTGTCCCTGGAGCTGAGAGCGTGATGTCAGCTCTCTGAACCACCTGCAGCATAGGCACCATGGATGGAGACTCTTTCACCTCAGAGAGTCCTTGAACCCTTCTGCTGAATAGTGCTGGTATGAAGAGGTACAGTAAAGCTCCATGAACAACAACACAAGCTTCCACAAAGACTGGAGGGACAGCCACCTGTCTATGGCCCACTTTTCTAGATTAGGTAATTTAGAAATGTTGTCTCCTCTGTCAACTTTGCCTACCTCCTTTTCCTCTGGTCTCTCGAGGCTTGCTGTTCATTCCTGCCTAGCACAGCTTTTATGCTGAGGGACGGCAGGTAAGTTTGTGTCCTCTAGCAGACTTGCCTCTGAGGGCTGCCACGTGCCTTGTCACCTGCACTGCAGATGGAAATGTAGTGTGCAGCACGTAGTAGGTGCTCAATACAGTTGGATGAATCAATAAGTCTCTATGAAATCTAATCCTCAGGAGTTCAAAGAAGCTGGCAGCTGCTATTGAAACTCCAAGCCAGGGAGCATACGTCTTCAGAGGACAGCACCATAAATCCCTGACTTATGAACAAATTCTGTTTTGGGACAATATTCAGAAGTTGAGTTCCTATGTAAGTCTGACAGAGGGAGCCAAACATCTCTGACACAAATATGAGGTCCATACTCTGTTCTTCCTAACAGCCTCTCCCCTTGCCCCTGGACATCCTGAGCTCTATCTGAGCACTGCTCTACTGTAAGCTGTCATGCTATACACTGAGAACACAGCAGGCCCACGGTGACAGTGCCTGCAGACAGCTGAGCTACTTCCGTGATGCGTTCCCGTCTCCGAAGGTTCCTAATGTAAGGTCTCTTGGCTTCTGTGAAAGTTCGCAACTCAAGTGGTCGTAAGTTGGGGACTTACTGTCAACACGAAATAAAGGGACCACATTTTCTGCATCGTGATAAAGTTATCTACATTTTTTTGGTCTGTGCGCGTTCAGACTATAAATCATTGAGCTCTGAAATGAAAGCTCCATAAATAAACCGGTTCCGGGGGATAGTCATACAACGTATAGCAGATTTTCCAGTCAAATCCATCGTTCTAATGAGCCATCGCAGTGATGAACGGGCTCTCGCAAGTTTGTCCTGAATATGATGAGTGATGGTAGCTGGAGGCTGAGTGTCCTGTTCTCCAAGTAGAGGCTGAAACTTTGCCTGTGCCAGCCAGGTATGGCTTGGGAGTTTTTATTTAACAGCAAGTTAAGCCTGAGGTTATGCTTCAGACCGGTTTGATGGAGCGCTACAGCAAGATGGGATTTTCTATACTTTCTTCTGGAAAGCAAAATGCAGATAAGCGTCTCTGTGGTAACTCATTCATTTTTTTTTTCCTTCTTCCAGAAGCATCTCAGCAGTTCATTTGGTTGAGTTGATTTATGACATCCATACTAAGCTGGAGATTACAAAATGCTGTATTTGAGACCATAATCTGAGGCCGGGAGAGTGAACGATCAATTATAACTGTGCTTACAGTAACACAACAGCATTCTGATCTCTGCACAGGCTTTTTAAGAAACAAGTTTAGTAGGGAGAAAAGGTGTTGTAAATGGGGCTGATGGTGTACTAGGTCTTAACAGGCCCTATTTGCCCCCCTGCCCTGTAGTGTCCTGGAGGACTTGGCAGGTCTTAGTGAAGGGTCATTCTAAATATACTCCCCTCCCTGGTGGCAAGAACTTTGCTGCCAATGTTAACCCACTTGAAACATAGATTTTGTGTGTGTGTGTGTGTGTGTGTGTGTGTGTGTGTGTGTGTGTGTGTTCTTGAGACAGGCTTTCATGGTGCAGTTCAGTCTGGCCCTGAACCCAGAGCAGTCCTTCTGCCTCAGCCTCCCAAGTGCTGAGATTATAGGTATGTCACCATGCACAACAAAACTTAGTTTGTAAAAATATCTACCTGACCTAACTTGTGCTAATGTGTTCCTTTGTTCTTCTCACTGACCACCCAAGGGCCAGTCCTCAGTCACCTGCAGAGTGGTCAGCAGGGACCCATCCTGTTGTGAGTTTTAACTGTAGTCAAGTACAGCATTCAGACAAGCCCAACCGTTGGTCCACAGGTTGGAGATGCCTGACCTGGCTGGGCCACATATAAAACATATACTTAATATGTATAAGTAACAATGTTCCTTTTAAACACATTTATAATACATGTGTGTGTCCAATCCAGTGTCTGTAGGTTGGAGACTCCTGGAATCTAGAAGGTGTCCCAGGACTGCAGATCCATACCTTGATATCACAGATAAGGAGCAGGGGACTTACACAGATGACATGAAGTGACCAATTTCCTATAGCTGGTAGGGATAGAAATAAGACAAGGCTGGGTCTCTAAGCTGCAAGGCTTTCTCTGTGGAGTCTATAAGTATTTATTATATCATAAAGTAAAATACACATCACTCATGAGTAGTGATGCTCTTAATTAAAATTTAAGGAATAGATTTTAATAATCTGGGGACCTAAAGCAGCGATCTTCAATCTGCAGTGTTATTGTCACCAGGGCAGCCTGCTGACACAGACTGCCGGGCCTGCTCTGTGATGCTCAGAGATGGAGCCTGCTGATTTGTATTTCCAGTTACCAAGTGATGCTGAAGCAGCTGGGGTTGGTCTGGGGACTGCAGTTGGGGAGAACCGGTCTGCAGCGAGCCCACGCTGTCCCTTGCCATCTGTCACCAGCCACCTGTGCACTGTCCATGGTGAACACCGGTGAGGTGAGTTCCTTCCAACTCCCTTGTGCATTTCCTCAGGGAGCTTTCTGCCCGAGCATGGGGCCAGGAGTTCTGCCTGCATGTGCTCTGCTACACTGCGTGAACTCTAGGAGGGTGTCACGTCTGCTCATCTTTAGAATGGGGGATCGCACCTGGTAACTCTTACAATTGTTAAAGGATGAAATTGGATAAAACATCTGAACAGTGTCATAAGTGAAATTACCTGAGGTATCAATCAGAGGCCAGTCAGGAAAGGCAGTCACCATCCTGGGTCCTATAAGGACATTTCCATTAAGGGCCATGTGTACAAGAGTGGTCTCAGCACATTATGATTGAGCTGGAAAACCTTTCTAGTGACACTGAGCCCTACATAGTGCCCAGAGGATTTGGTACTGCTGGGGTGAACACACCTACTGCGCTCAGTTGTATGAAAACACAGCACACTCAGTTAGGTACGCTAGAACATACTTGATACATCGCTTACTGGTTTACAGTACTATACCTTTCATGGTTATCTTAGAGTATATTTCTACATATTAAAAAATTGACTGAAGACATTAAGTCATGTCACAGCTGCAGCAGCTCGATCTACCCCAGGTATTCCTGGGTGTGCTTCATTTAACTTCATGTTCTTTTGCTTATCATATGCCTGTGGGTGGTAGGCCACACCACACACACACACACACACGCACACACACACACACACGCACACACACACACACACACACACGCACGCACACACGCACATGGCCTGTAGCTTGCATGTGGCAGTCCATGTTACCTAGGTTTGTGTAGGTCACTCAGCCACATTCACATGACCAAACCAGCTAACGACACACCTTAGGATGTATCCCTATCATCAAGGGGTGCATGACTCTCACAGAGAGAATTAAACAAGAATTAATGGCTCAGGTGATGGAAGGGCTTAGGAACCAAAAGAGGGTGCAGAGGCAAACAAGAGGCTCAGCAACAGCATAAATCTGCAGCCACCCTTTGGGGTAAGGACAGGCAGAGCAGCACTGCCCAGGCCTTAGCTGGAGGCCCCAGTGTGTGCGTGGGGGGTGCTCACTTGGCGCGGCCGTGGAGGAACCTAGGAGTCCAAGGATAGAGATCTGGGCTGTGCTGATCTCTGACTCCACACGGAGCAGGGAAAGGCATAAATGAAGTTCAGTGCTACAGAGGTGTGCAAGGAATTGCAGTCATTGTTGCCATGGCAGTAAATACAATTTCTGTTCTGAAACCATGGACTTCCCATGTAGGGCCCTACTTGCGCCTAAGTATAAGAAGGGAGGGCTACATAGACATACAGGCCAGCATGCTAGACATTCAGTGAGCCATAAAAGTCAATGGCAGTTAGTTCACAGTAAGAATTGTTTCTCTAGGCAACAGTGTATAACTTGCATTGGGTACACCCAATGCAAGGGCTCCATGTACAGCCCTATGTCACACCACTGTATCCTGTCCTTGCACTGTGCTCAAAATAAGAAGACAGGGGCTGGTGAGATAGCTCAGTGGACTAAGCACCTGCTTTGCCAAGTGCAGGGACCAGGGTTTATCCCAGGTCCCACATGCTGCGTTGGCCCTGCCCCTAGGGTGTCTGATCTGGTGACCAAGTTGGGGCCTGGTGGCACATGCCTTTAGTCCCAGCACTGGTGAGCTGAAAACAGGATGACAACTATGAGTGTGAGCCACATAGTGAGACCCTGCACAAAATACATAACATGAAAAAATGAAGATTGTAGGGGCTGGGGAGATAGCTCTGTGGCACAAGTGCCTGCCCGGCAAGTGCAAGGTTGTGAGTTTGAACCCCGATCCCACACACACACAAAAAAAATAATTGTACAAGAGACAAACCATGGTTGTTATGATTGTCAACTCAACTTTTGGGGATGACTGGCAGAGAAAGAAGTAAGAAGGGACAATGCTATCTTGGTTTTTTTACAGCAAGACCATGCTTTGAGGTGGTATCACCTGGCAGTGTCTGGTGCAAGACATGAATAACACGGAGCACATTCATAGGACCCAGTTTTTCATTATGTGATGAAAATGTGGTGTGACAGTGCCCTGAACATGGGTAGGTGGGCACAGACAGAAACAGTGTTTAGGAGCCCCATGAGCGAGCTAGTTAGACAGAGTTCTTAGGCGGTAACGAAACTGCAAACCCAAACTGAAGTTTCAAAACAACCTTTATTCTGTTTGAAGACCTAATACAATGCATTAAAGCAATTGAAAACAAGACATAGCTCCATTGATCTAGAACTCGAACAGAACATCAGGAGGCAGACCCCACATCCCCACCCCAGTTACCTTGTAAAGGCAAAATTACACCTGACCACGACATCCTCCCTCTCGTCAAAAGACCAACTTTTATTTTAACAATGTCATATAAACAGATTTGTAAAAACATCGAACAGATCATAGCTTTAAAAAATACACACGTATAAATGAATTTTTTTTTCTTTTTGTTTTGCTTATTTTCTTTTGTAAATAGCAGCATCCTGGGCAGCTCCTGCTGCCTCACGGTGACAAGTTGAATGTTCAGGTGGATGGTCTTTCCGATTATCCAATTCCATTCCCCTCCCGCCCACCATTCTAGGATCTTATGTAAGTTGAGTTTTTAAAAATAAGAATTTGGCATTTTGGAACTTTGTCCCATGTGAGGCACTGTGCTTTAAACTGCCCCTTCCCTAAATGAACCCTAAATTCAAAGACAGCAGGGTCTGCTTTCCAACTGACTCGGACACCACGCACAACGAAAGCACAGTTGTGAAACCAGCAGAATGTTTCTCCCAGTAAGGAACATCAGTAGGACTTTCCAACACATTACTAGTTCATAACCAGCTATATGACAGAGCAATTGGGTCCCCACGGTGACAGCTCACACACATTTTTGACTTGACACACTAAGAAACAAAGGTTTCCAGGATAAGGAGCCATCCAGACCTGCTCCCTACAAGGAGTAACTTCTAAAAACAGAAAGAAAGTCAAAGAATGATGAACTTTTCACTTCACTTGCAAACAATTTGCACCTTACTAGGACAGAACAAAGCAACCTCGAAGGAGAAAGCAACCCATACACGTACACAGTAACTGTATTAGACATTTGCCTGGTATGTACTTCAACTCACTGACTGTGAATCAGTTTTGGCTGCAAGGTGTACTGGAAACATAGTCCATGCACATATACATATATACATATATCTAGGGCGGTGACATCGTCACATTGCAAACACATTGTTTTTGTCTTTTTACACAGTTACGATCACTCTGGTTCGGGACATGAAGTCCTAACACCCCCCTTCTAACACCCTGTCACAGCCTCTCTGCAGCTGGCTTCTGGCTTTGTCTTGAGGGTGCTACACTGGGTGGGAAAAACCCATGCATGGATAAAGCGTGTCTCGGGAGTGCCTCTGCCGCCTCCCTTCAGCCACAAGCCTCACAGAGAAAGTTACACGATGACTGATGGAACCTACAGAGCCCGATGGCCACAGAGCTAGAAGGGCAATAGTGGCAGGCATGCCACCCGGTCATTAAAGAGGCACTCGGCAGCACAGGTATGATGTAGCTGCTGAACAGAACAATAAATTCTTCCTTTTGTTCAATGAAAAATCTATTGCACTTACGCTTGGGAGATGCGAAAGCAAGGTGACCACCTCTTAGCATGTCATCTAGAAGAGTGTCGAAGCAAAAACTGAAACAAAATGGTACTTTTCAGTGAGACATTCAATTGCAGACCTAGTTTAGAAATTAAATGAAAATTGGATTATGTAGTATATATGATGTGCTGCCAAAAACCACCTCTGCCCCCAAAACAAGCACACAAATCTCGTTTATAAACTACGCTGAACTGTTAAGACTTCTATGTGCTGTGGCAAGATCTCACCACCAGTTTTAAAGCAGAAGAGACACAGACTAAAATCAGGAAAGACATTACCTGTCTGGAGATGAGAGGGGATGGTCAGGTCAGAAGTCAAGTTTGAGAGCTTATAGTCTGGCCGAAGACTATCTTTATGTAAAGAAAAATAATACATTCTGCAGACCGTAACTCAGCTGCTAAGGCTGATTCTTCTAAAGAGTTTTAAAGGGAAGAAAACTCTCAAAAGACAAAGGGCATTTGAAGGGAAGAAAGCAGTGAGTAAGATTAGTATGGAGAAAGGGACACAAGGGGCTAGGGAAGATAGCTCAGTGGCATAAGCGCCTGCCTGGCAAACGCTAGATCCTGAGTTCAATCCCCAGTACCAAAACAAAAGAAGAAAGGGACAGGAAAACGAGGAGGTCCCACCCAGTGCCATCTGCCAGGGCAGGGATCATGATCACAACAGCCTTCCCTGCTCCTAACACATGAACAGTTTCTGCCACCTCCTCGAACAGGACACCTTCTGCACATGTGAAGGTGGGAGGGAAAAACTCTCCGCACCGCCTAAGTTGGGTGACACCTCCACCTTTTGCTTTTCCCCAGAGTGAAGCGAACACACAAGTACTTGGGTGAACGAGAAGGTTCCTCCTCTTGGAATCCTCCCACGGCCATGACCTGAACAAGCTCCACACGGCCCACAGCAGTAGCCATGAGCTGTGTCTCCTTGCTATGTGTTCTAAATTGAATGGAAAGCTAGGAAAAGAACAAATACCCAGCTAAAAATAATTCTTTTTCAGCCTGTTTTTTTTTTCCCTCTCCAATGAATGTTAGCTGGTTGTCGTGACTAGTTCAATGTTAGAGAAACAACACGTGTTCAAAATGCAGAGATTTTACCTTGAAAATGGTGAGCTAAACAGAGGGGGGAACGTCGTTCCCGGAAGCCAGCGGCAGATGCTCAGCTCTTCCTTCACAGGAACAAAAAACCAGGCCAGCTGCACTGGGCTGAGAATTACAGTAGGTTTGTAACTGTCACTAACTGACACCAACTAGCGAGTTGAAGCGGGAAAAGACTGAAATATAAGCAACTTCACTTTGGAGTTAGTCACTTCTCTGCTACCAGGAGAAAGTGCGCACCCCCTCCCCGCCCCCTTCCCACCCCCTACCTGGTACATTTCCGCTCCCCAGATTCAAGAAGTTCACAATTCAATAGAAAACAACATTGCCAGGTACCGTATTTTCAGAGTCTTAAAACAACATTGTTGGACTCAGCGATACTTTGTCATAGCCATACATCTTTCTCTTTTTTTATTGAATAAAGCAGCTTTGAAGCTTATCAGGCACTGCCCAACAAAATATTTAGTCCAAAAAAAAAAAAAAAAAAATCTGTTATGAACCTTTTAACCTTGGGCTAACAGCCAAGTACTCTGTACAAGAAAAACTGTAAAATATTTCATAGTTTTAATTCTGAAGCCTTTTTTACTGGCATTCTGTACATTTCTTTTTTTTAAAAAAAGTAACAAAACAAATATTAACAAAAATCAGGGACAACAATATTTTCAAGCAACAAAAATCGGGGTGGGGGAAGCTTATTCTGAAAGTACATTTTAAAGTGATAACAACTTAATGAAAATTAAGAATTGCATAGCGCTGTGCATTTAGCCTTCAGCAAAACAAAACAGAAGCTATTTGGTATTGATACAAATCCATCTATTTGATAGTTAGTCATTCAATATTATGTACATATTTTATATACTGAATGTCACTTTAAGTCCTATTTTCCGAGCTCCGTTTTTTCTGTTGGTGGGTTGTTTTCTGACAAGTTTAAACACTTTCTGGCACTCTGCTACAATAGATTTTCCTCTGGACGTACATGAACTGCTGTCCTCCCGAAGTGTCCCTCGTAAGCGGAAGTGCCTTTCTGCTACATATCGTTCACTTAGACAATGAAATAATCCACAGTGCGACGCGTCTGGGCTCATGGTGCACGGCGACACCCAGCTACACCAGGCTGGACCAGCACCCTCAGGCACGGGCTCTGCAGCCTCATCTTCCGGTTTCCAAAGTCCCAACTTTGAGCTGGTAAAGCTTCAGAAAGCATTAACAAGCACCATGGTTAAAGGCCTCTTTGTCCCTGCATGCAGAGATTGTTGCATTTCTTTTCCTCTTTGTGTTGTATTGTGGCTTTAAATTAAACCAAGATTTAAAAAAAGAAAAAAAAAAAAGGATAAGCAGTCCAGGTTAGAGACAACTGACCATCCTGCAGCCCTGGGCTGTGTGTGCCTTCTCCCTACTTCTTTTTGTCCAAGAAAGCTCTAGTCCCATCTGCAGAAAGACGAAGGCTTCGTTCCCGCAGCTCAATTCACAGGTCAGGCTGAAGAGGAGCCCTTTGCTTCCCAGAGGCCTCGGCGGCTGAAGGTCAGGAACAGGATCGGAGGGCAGCACTCATCGCCTCTGCTGTGCATATACCGGGTATGCTAGTGTGACGTTGAGGGAGTCGTTGTGCTGCACCAGAGAGGTGTGTTGGTAATGTAGCACCAGTTCCTTAAGGGAGCTGTACAGGTTGTAGGGCTCCGCGAAGCCATAGCCGGTCGCTGTTTTGTTGATGACGCAATGCTTGACCTCTCCGTCCACCCTGGGGAAGGCAGAAAATCAGAGCTGTTTGAGTATGAGTGTGTCCAGAACCCCCAACTCCATAGAGTAATAAAGTGATGGCCCTGCCAGACCGCACTCTGCGCACAGCCCCGTGAACCTACGGAAGGAGTCCTAGGTGGCTGTCACTTCCCTCCAGGCCTTGTCATTTACTGACCGGCTGAGGGACTTGAGTAGAGAGAGACAAGCTCTTGGGCCAGCTTTACCAAGGTACCGTACTTTCATCTTTAAACTGATGTAAAAAAAAGGACATGAGTAACACGTCTGTAATAGACATGTCATTTCCTCTAAGCAGTGAAAAGAGATAATAGATGGCAGGTACCTGCCAGGACAGGCAGGTGACAAATGGCAGCTTCCAAGCAAGGTGTCACTGCAAGACCAGAGGCACTACTGCTCCACTGCTAATCATTAATAGGATCCTTTCACCCTCACCTTGAAAAGTCTACGCAATTCTCCCCCTGTATTTTCTCTGTGTTCCGTTCCCTCGTCCTACTTACGTGTCTCCCTCCTTTCTTTCCTGAAGGAGTATTTCTTAAACAGGCATTGGTCACGGAGTATAATGCATTTGGAGAATATTGCTCCGATACGGTAATGCCAGTGACCCAACACCCACTTTCTGAAGCACTCCCCAGACTATTAAGAAGCAAGTAAGCGTCCCTTCTCTAAAGCTGATTTTCTGTATAGGCGCCACTCTCAAGCGCACTGCCTCAGGTTCCACCTACAACAGCTAGGACAGAAAGCGAGGAGCGGGCGCCGCGGGCACTGTTGGTTCCACTGGAAAGATAAAGAGACTTACTGATGTGACTGATCTGCCACCAAACTGGAACCTAAACCACGACCTTCTGCTAAATGGTAGGTTTCCTGCTATGAGATCTTATTCACAGATGCTTTAGGCTAGGCTCTAAACTGGTTTTACATCTGTTTTATTTCCTCTTTTATACTGCTGTACTGCATGACTCTTCAAGGCTGGACCTTTACTAAATCCTTGATCAAAGTCCACGCAGGACGCCCTGGCAATGAGGCCCCCGCCCAGAGATACGTACACCACAGAGCAGGCGTAGCAGCCTTGCTTACTGCTCTCCCGGACCAGGAAAGTGCCGTCGCGCTTCCCGCGCAGGAGGTTTTCAGCTTTGTTGCGGTTGCTGCTGCCGACGTTCCACGTCTTCTCGTCATGGTGGGGCAAATCCTCATCGTCTTCCACCAGTGAATATTGGCTGAGCAGGCACGAGAGCAGGTTTGAGTGAGGGCTGCAGGAACCCCACGCTGCCCCAAAGCCTCTCCAGGAAGAGCCCTCCTGTCACATCTAGGGGCTCCGACCCAACCCCATCACCATGGCACTGACACGGTCCCACCTCTCTACCCTGAGCTGTGCTCTCAATCTATTTATCCTCCAATGTAAAACAACCCCCGACCAAAGACAAACTTAGCAATAACTTCTACTATTTCTGTTTTCAGATCAGCAATCTCGCTGAGGTACCTGGGTGGAGGGGAATGTATGAAATAATCCTGTTTACCCAGTTTAGATCACGAAACTAATTGTCTAGGAAGAGTGCTGGGTTTCAAATAGCTCAAGCCAAACATATACTTAACCTTCAGACTATGCTAACATTACTGTTTTCTTCTCTGATAGCTCCAAAAATATTTTGGGTTTTATTTTTTTCCCCCAGACGTTCAGAGACATCCTTATAGAATCCCATAGAGTTATTTTATTCAATTATAGTTGAAATTAAATCCAAGCTCCCCTTAGCCACACTTTCCATTTTAAAAATTCTAGATGACGACATTCAGTTTATGCATTTTCTCCTAGGAGATGCTCCAAGGTCAGCGAGTGCCCTCACTTGTTAATAAAAATAAAGTCAGCTCAAATGAGAAAAGCCCTTGGCACCCCGCCTTCTGCAGCCACTTACTCTTCAGTGTTCTCGCTGCCCAGCCACTCGTTCAGCTTCTTCTGCCGAACACCTTTCTGAGTCAACCACCTGCAAAGGCAGATTGGCAAAGAAAAGAAAGTCAGGGCTTGTCCCTCTTCTCAGCGCCGCCCCTCGCTTGTCGGCAGGGCTCTGCCCCCTCACTCACATCAAGTACTGGTCTCTCGTCTTCCTTAGCTGAATGAGATCTGGTTTGATACTGTTCATGCGTTTGTCGATCTCTCGATACTCAGCTGCCTGCTTTTTCAAGTCTTCCTCCAATCTTCTTCTACTGTCAATAATCTCACTAATCCGTGACTTTAACTTATCATAATTATGCATAATCCTGCAAGGAGGAGAAATGGATCTGTAATTACGTGGGCACAGTGTGCAGGTGTCCCAAAATTTACAGAAACGTTTCACTGTCCAATCACAGTAAGGTACGCATCCGTAGGTAAAGAATACGCTCTTGTCATTTTTAAACGATGCAATGCTCAGAAAGCGAGGTTATTAGTTTAAGCAGTTTTAAAAGCCTGTAGTTATTTCTAGCACAAGGACAACAAAAATGCCTGTGGTTTACTCACCTCTGTATTTCCTTCTCATTGCCTTCCCGTTTAAACTTTTCTATGTATTCTTTGCTGTACCGCTCCTGGGTTTGGCACTGTTCTTCAAATATTTTTATGGTTTCATTAAATGCTTCAATAGCTGTTCTTTTCATTTGAATTTCCTATAACAGAAGTTGAACAACATAATATTATATACCTTTTGTAGAACTATTTGATTCATATCATGTAGCCTGTAAGGACAGTCATCCCAGGGTATCACAGGAGACCAGCCACCATCCTCCTCCAATATCAAGATTCATGGCTGCTCAAGGCCCTGTGTAAAGTGATATGGGATTCACATCAAACCCATGGACTTCCTCTTGTGTACCCTAAATTATCTCTCGATTACTTATTCTCTGTGTGGAATCCTTGAGGGGTAAGGACAAGAGAAAAGCCTGTACGTGTTCAGATGGATGAAAGATCTACCAACACAGAAGGTCCATGGTACCCTCAGGGGGACAAGAACTCCAAAACCCATTAAAATAATATCACAGAAATACATGGGGAATTTTCTCAATCGATAGAAAATGATTCAGCTTTCTTTTTTTCTAAGAGTCAGTTCAGTTTACAGTGCCCACGTGACTTTCTCCCCAAGCTGTCCCTCCCAGAGAAACAGAAGTCTCTAGAAAAACCCTGCAGGACAAGCAGCGTTTCCTTTTCATAGCAGGGCATCTGAAAGTGAAATCTCTACTTCAGAGACCATGCAAGGTGGTGAGATGTCCAGCCTATTGAATTCTTCCATCGGGACTTCTGTCAACTTAAACCTATGATCCCTTCAGTTATCAAGTGAATTTATTATTCTGCTAACAACAGCCTTCCTTGGTTTAGAGATTTGATGCTAGAATAGTCAACAGTGACTCACTAATAGCTGATCTCCTTCCCCCACGTCGCCTACGAATCTCAGCCTTTTTTTTTCCCTTGAAGCTGAATATAACCTGTGCCAGGGCCCAGTGACTCAGAGTTCTGCACTTTGAGTTCAACTTCCCAGAGCACTCACCTGGGAAGTACGGGTATACTCTTCATATAATCTATCATATTCTCGACTTTTTTCTTGAAATTGAGTATTATATTCATGTAATTTTTTCCCTACAGCTTCAATGTTATCTTCTTTGACAACCTGATCCTACAAGGATTAGAGGGAAAAAAACCAAATCAGTTAACAGTATTAAAGAAAACAACTGTTTATTAAAAAAGGAACATGAAAAAGAAAAATCTGTGTATTTAGTATTTGATTTAGCAATTTTAAAACTGCAACTATATCATTGTGTAAACATTTTTTTTTTAACACATTTGTTATAGGGGGTCTCACTATACAGCTTGGACTCATAGTGATCCTCCTGTTTTCAGCCTCCCCAGCACTGGGATTACAGGCATGCTCCACCACACCAGGTCAGCACACCCGGGGGTGGGGCCAGTGCAGCATGTGATGCCAGGGATCGAACTCCAGTCCCTGCACTTGCCTATGCAGGTGCTTAGTTTGCT
>PVKN010025406.1:0-14078 GCA_004027915.1 Capromys pilorides | reverse complement strand
GAGGAGGAGGAGGAGGGTGAGAAAATCTGGGAATGTAGCTCAGTTCAGAAGCCCTAGGTTCAACCCCAAGAACTGCAAAGCACTGAGTAAAGATCCAGTTCCAGCATCCTCAGAGGTAAGGTCCTGGCTGTTCTCTGGGGACACATGCAGAGGACCCTGTTCCCCGGTCCTTACGTGACATCACCCGCATAGTGCTTGATCCGAAAGTCCCGGCCAAACTCCATGGTCTTGTCAGTGGGGCAGAGCTGTGGGACAGGCGGGGTCAGGACATAGACGGGTCGGTGAGGGGCTGGCAAGGGGACAGAGGAGGCTGCTGTGGGGACCACAGTGGCAGCAAGCTTGGTTCCTCTTAGGTCCCATGAAGCAGAGACACGAGGACCCTCTGGGCATGTGCCACCACCTTCTGTGGCCATGTGGGATGCCCAGGACAGAGCACCTGGCGACTGGAGTAGTGCGGGTGGTGGCGGTGGTGTGTGTCCAGCGTCTGCAGGAAGATGCGATCCGTGATGTTGCCCGCGGCACTGCAGGCTTCGTCCAGCACTGCCAGGATGCCCCGGTGGGGCCGCTCCACCAGCTCCACAATGGTGGCATTGTTGAAGTACTCGACCTAGTGCGGGAAGCCAGTGGGGAGCTCCCAAGGCCTGGCCCTGCACCCCGCTGCCCCAGCCCCAGCCCCCCACGATGCCCGGCACTCACGCTCTGCCAGGCGATGCCCTCTCGCTTGTACTCCTCCTGCTCCTGCTTCAGGATGAGCTGGATGAAGAGCTGCTGCAGCTTCTCATTGCAGTAGTTGATGCAGAACTGCTCGAAGCTGGGGAAGGGTCCAGGCCTTTTAGGGGGCCTCCTGATCCTCCTCCCCTGGTGGCACCAGGACCCCATGTGGACTCACTGTGTGTTACACACTCCCAACCCCTCCTCTGCCACCTCAGCTGCCATGTGTAAATTCTGAGGTGGCCATGGCCAGAAGTGAGCCCCAAGATGTTGGCTTCCCTTAGGGCATCCTGGGACTTGGGAAGATTCCAGGTATTCCTATCTCCCAGCCTCAGGAAGCTCCCCACAACCATGACAGCGCAGTGGGTAGAGTCAGAGGGGGGGACGTGCTTGGGGGGCTGCCCACCTATTGACAGGGAACACCTCAAAACCATAGATGTCCAGCACACCGATGACTGTGTCCTTGCCGTCCCGCCGAGGGTCCCGGTCCCGGGCTTCCATGATGTTGTTGATCCTGTCGACCACCCACTCGAACAGCCGCTGGTACACAGCCTGGGGGGACAGTGCACCCTGCCTGCTGCCCCAGGCTGTTCTCTGCAGAGAGCACGTGGGCTCCCCTTCTAGCCCCGCCCCCATACCTTGGCACAGGCGTCCCGGGCGTAGCTGGCCTCGGCCACCGTGTGACCCTTCTCAATGAGGTCCCGGCCTCCGGAGGCCACGGTGCGAGCCAGCAGGGAGCGGAGCACAAGGTCCCGGGGTGTGGCTGTCAGTTCGGCCACGTGGTCCACCAGCACCTCCTCGGCCACTGCCAGGCTGCCTTTCTGCAGCCCATTGTCCTCTGTCTCCACAAACTCAATGTTTCCCTGGGTATGGGGGGACCGTGAGCAAGTGTGTAGGTTCCATGGCCCCAAGGAGCCCAACGCCTTGAGCGGGCAGAAAGGGAGACTCTCTTGGCCCTTACCAGGTGCAGGATGGCAGCCAGGGTGCGATGCACAGTCTCCACCTCTTCGCACCGGAAGCCAATGACCCTCATGGCCTCTGTCACTGCCTGGTGGCTGCTCTCGTCGCTCTCCATGCCCTGGGAACAGGACTTCACCACCCGGCCAGCTCAGGCCAGGGCCTGCCACCCCCCTGGGTCCTGGTGCCTCCTCTTGCTCTCCCTCTGCCAGAACACCTGCCCCTGCCCTATGGCGCCCCTGGCACTCACGCTGTGGCCCCCTGAGCTGAGTCCGGCTCCCTGGCGTGTGAAGTTGTACAGGGCCGGGTTCCTCTCCAGGTGCAGGCTCTGCAGCTCCTGATCCTCACAGCCTCTAAGCAGCTGGGGGAGGCAGAGGTGGTCTTATCAGGCTTTCCTGCCCCCGCAGCCCCACACAGGTAAGACCCACAGGTACGGGGACAGTCAGATGTCCAGACACAGTGTGCCTGTGTCCCATGCACTAGGCAGTGCCATCTTAGTGCCCGAGGGAGCCTCTTATTCCCAGGACACCCAGTCTGGTTCCCAGGGAGCCCTACCCTCTGGTGCATGGAGTGAGGGTGACTATTGGGGATAGGAATGGGTGGAGAGACGGCAGGTCTGTTTTGTCTTGTCAGTACTTAGGATGGAGTCCAGGGCCTTCCCCAACCACCCCTCTAAAAATATACATTTTTGAAAAATACTTTGAGGGGGTGGTGAGATAGGTCAGTGGTCTAAAGCACCTGCTTAGGCAAGCTTAGGGAAGACAGGGGCCACGGTTCAATCCACACCAGCCTGGCCCTGAGTGTGGGCCAAACGACTGAGCCCACCACAAAAAAAGAAAACGAAGAAGAAAGTTTGAGACAGGTTCTCATTAAGCTGCTAAATTGCTCAGGATAGGCTTGTACTTGCATCCTCCTATCTCAGCCTCCTAGTACAGGGATTACAGGTGTGCACTAGCACACCCAGAGATCGGGATGCTTAAGGAGCATGGAAGGTGGGCCTCTCCTCCACTCCCCGACACCCCTCTCCTTCTCCACATTCCTCTGGGGCTCACCTGGTAGAAGGCGTGGAAGTTCCTCTCACCCACGTGCTGCTTGAGCACCCTAGACTGGGGAGAAAGGGCCCTGTCTGAGTGTCCCCCAGTGCAGGACAGCCTGGGGACGAGAGCACCCTGGGGTACACCTGGAGCCTCCTGGTCTCAGCCAGCCGCCACCCGGCCCTGCTCCTCGGCACCTTCTCCAGCAGGTAGCTGTGGATGTGTCCCCCGACGGGGTCCCCCTTGAAGTCGAAGTTGATGTCCATGTACTTGCCGAAGCGGCTGGAGTTGTGGTTGCGGTTGGTGCGAGCATTGCCGAAGGCCTCCAGCACACAGGTGGACTTGAGCAGCACGTCCTTCACCCTGCAGGCAGAGGCTCAGCTCCAGCACAGAACTCCTGGCAGCCTCCTGCCTCAGCCTCTGAGTGCTGTAGGCGTGCGCGCCACACCTGGCTGTTCTGTGGCCTGCCGCTCCCCTCGGGCCCCATCCCGCTTCAACCTTGGGACCCTTACACTGCCTGGCCCTCCTGTCTATGCCCTCCTCTCTGCCCTGGCCTGCAGGGACTCCATTTGCCCTCCCCGCAGCATGGAAGCCCTCACCTCTCCACCTCCGCCCTCTGGCTGGGGTTGGTGACAGCCGCAATGTACTGCATGATGTGCTTGCTGGCTTCTGTCTTCCCTGCTCCACTCTCCCCTGCCAGGAAGATGAGAGATGGAAACTGGGGACTGAGGAGCCTGGGCCCCATTAGCACAGCTCCTGCTCCCCAGCACCCTCCTCTGTGCACAGCTCACGGGCAGGGGTACCTGAGATGACGATGCAGGTGTCCCTGGCCCTGCGCTTCATAGCTCTGTAGGCGGCATTGGCCACGGCATAGAGGTGTGGTGGCCGCTCGTAGAGCTCGCGGCCCTGGTACCTGGCAATGGCCTCGGGTCCATACAGGGGCAGCTGCTTGTAGGGGTTCACGGACACGAGCACCTCGCCAATGTAGGTATAGATGAGGCCCTTCTCAAACCTGGGCACAGGGGGTCAGGCCTCAGTGACCTCCAGGCCGTGGGCAACCCTCCCAGAGAGGACTCAGAGGGTCAGTGCTCCCCCAAGAAGGACTGAGGACCCGGAGGAGTCTTCATAGTGCCACCATGGGCCAACCAAGTCACTGAGAGCTATCTCTGCCAGGCATGGAGTGCGGGGTCCATTCTGCTCTCTGTGGGGTTTCTGAAGTTTGAACAGCCTGGACGCCCATGCCCAAAGGCGCTCAGCTTGGGCAAGACCTGGACAGGGTCTGGGCTGAGGTGGTGGCAGGGGTCCAGAAGGGGCTCCATGCAGAGGAGGCTACACCTTGGCTGCTTCCTGTGTCAGGGCCTGGGCAGGAACCAGAGCCGGAAGGGGACCCGCCCTGCCCCACCCAGCTGTAGGGAGAGGACGGAGTGACAGCCGCACTTTTGGTGCCGCAGCCCGCGCCTCTCTAGACTTCCCCATCACTCCCTTCACAGACACCGAGGAGCTGAGCGTGCCTCCCGGGCTGCTGCCCCTGTCTCCAGCCCCAAGCCCCGCTGGCAGCCTGTGGGACCCGCCCTTCCCTGGCAGTCTGTCCTGTCCTGGTTCCTCTTCCTCTCTGTCTCTGACACAGAGGCTCCCACCTTCCTGTGAGTGGTGTGGCCCGCAGCAAGTCATACAGGTCCTCTCCTAGCTCAGCAGAGATAACACAGGCTTCTCCTGGAGTGAGGGTGGGGGATGGTGTGCGCAAAGCTCCCAGGGGGCCGGTGTATTGGCGCACACCTGTAATCCCAGGACTCAGGAGGCTGAGGCAGTGGGTTGCCTCAAGTTTGAGCCCAGCCTGGTCTACACAGTGAGTTCAAAGGCAGCTTGAACTACACGGGGAGACCCTGCCTCAAAAATGCAAAAACAGAACACACGAAGCTATTTCTCCTTGGTCAAATGGCTTGGCCTCTTGATTTCATGTTTTGTGGGGCTCCTGGACCCTAAGCTGTCCCTAGGGAGGTCCCCAGCACACAGAGGTCTTCTTGGGTGCCCATCTCGGAGCAGGGCCACCTGGCTGCCCACGCCTCAGTGCCCGGACTCCTTCCTGCCTGCCTGCTGTTTGTTTTGCTCAGTAACACTGTGAGCTCCACAGTCACTTTTACTAGCCATGCCCTATAGCCCAGGACCCCCGAAGCCAGGGCTCTTGAACCCTAACAAGCCCAGGTGCACCAACCCCACTTAGTCTTTCAGTCCCCAGGACCAAGACTGGCTCCATGTGAGAGCTTCTCAGGTATCTTTCTGTCTCTGGGACAGGGCTTGGGGACACAGCCCTGAGGGTCCCTCCCCATCTATCACAGGAAGGACAGGATGACACCAGGGCATGAGGGTGTTCAGGGGGCCATTGCGGCCTGCAGCCACTGTGTCCATGGGTTGAAGTGCTCAGGTTAGCCTTCGATGGTGTGTGCCACCATCCGTGGTGAGGATGGGACCCATGTGCCGTCCCTGGTGCCCTGGGTCTGTGAGGAGGGGGGTGGAGGAAGAGGAGCCCATGCCGCGCCCCAAGCTACCTGAGCTGCAGGTTCCTCATGAAGTCCTCCATGGTGACCTGGTCCAGGAGCACGAAGTCCGGCTTGCCGCACTCGGGACCTTCATGGTCCTCCATCCTGCCGGCAGGAAACACCGAGGAGGCTGGGGTGCCGACCTTTGTGTGCGGCAGCAGAGGGGAGGGGAGCCCCGGGAGGCCCGGCCCCTGCCAGACAGAAAGTAGGAAGTGGGTTTGGGCTCGGGAGGGGTGGCCCTGCTTGCTCACTGCTGCTACTACAGGGTACTCTAGCCGCTTCCTGTCCCTGAGCCGCACCGCGCCGCACCACGCCGCGCCGCACCCACTGGAACCTGAGCTCCAGGTCCTCCTGCCCTTGCAGGATAGAAGGCTTGCTGAGCTCCTGTCCCACCCTGACTGCTCTTGGGAGTCATCTGGGGAGCTTGAAAGAAAGATTTCTCGACATGGTCATGGTTATCCAGCTGTATGGGTAGCTGTCTCACCTCCAAATCGGGGCTTATGTACATTGTGCTTTAACACAAAAATGAAAAGGAGCCAGGAGTGGTGGCGCAGGCCTGTGAGCCCAGCACTCGGTAGTCTCAGGCAGGAGGGTCACCATGAGCATGAGGCCAGCCCGGGCTACAAAGTGAGCTCCAGGCAGCCTGCACTGTAGGCTGAGACCCTGTCTCCACAAGACAGAAGAGAAAGCGTGCTGCTGCCTGAGATGGGGGTGGGGACCATCTCAGGGACTCACCATGCTGCGTCTGTAGCCCAGCAGCTGTGCAGAGAGGACCCTGAAGGCCTGCTGGGCCCATCCTCTGCTCTGCTCCTCCACCCTCGTGGCCCGTGGTTGGGGTGTCATTGCAGGGCTCGCAGATCGCAGCCTGTGGCCATCATGCTGTAGATGCAGCAGCAGTTTATGAACTGTCTCCACTCCTCATGGAGTGGGGCGTCCTCCTCTCCTCCCCCATTTAGAGGCTGGAAGACGGGTGCCAGAGTCCCAGCCCCTGTTACTCAAGTGTCACTTAGAGATTTGTATCCAAACATCCTTTAACAAGCATTGCAGCTTGGCATGGTGGTGCACGTCTGTAATCCCAGACCTAGGGAGGCTGAGGCAGGAGGATCACTGTGTGAGACCACCCTGGGTGACACAGCAAATCCTTGCTTCCAAGACAAAACAGAACAAACACCAATAGTGAAAAGCCAATCATTTTATGGTTGTTTTGTTTTTTAAATGTTTGTATTTTGTATAGGGTTTCACTATGCAGCTTGAACTCATACACCTCGGCTGCTGTTTTCAGCTTCCTCAGTCCCTGCGCTTGCCTAAACAGGTGCTTAGTCCGCTCAGCTATCGTGCCAGCCCTCACCACAATCATTTTAATCATTTTACTTGTTAGGTCTTAAATTGATGATGCAAAGTTATTTGTCTCACAAATGGCCAACACTGGATGCATGTCTGACAAAATTCTGTGTATCCACGCATCTGCTGAAATGAGGCACCATTAATGACTGGAAGCAAAACCCTCAGATCTAGAAACAGGGTCCTGGGTCCTCCCCGGGCTGCACTGGGCTACTCTTGGACAGATTCCTGTCAGGTTTCATCTAGTGTGGCTGGGGGGGTCCCCACCCAGGCCAGCTCTCCGGTGGGTGCTTTTGGAGGGTTTTCCAACTGCCCTCCAGGCTGGGCCTCTACCACTCTCAGGTCTGTATCTGGTTTCACTTCCCCATCTCTCAAGACCCACACAGACCCCAGGTTTGTTTAATATTTTTTAAAAGAACCGATGTAAAAAAAGCTTTAAAAACCTGCTGTGGTTGAGTTCCAGTAAAACCTCAGAAGCATCACATTTTGAGCTTCAAAAAATTTTCACCTGTCATGAAATATTCTTTGGGTTTTTTTCTTTAACCACTTAAAAACCTCAAGCCCTTGCCTACTAAGCTCAGACTGGCTGTGGGCAGACATTGAGACTGGTTGCCATGCAACCAGGGAGGAACCATAATCACAACTGTGCTCGCCCTCCTGCTGGTTTGCACAACCAAGCCATGCACTTTGCCTCATTTGATCCCTAAAACCCACGTGGTGGTGACTTTGACCCTGTTTCTCTCTCCCAGCTACTGGACCAAGGTTGACAGATGACATCACACAGAAAATTCCCCCTGGTTGCGCAGACTCTGATCCTCTTCACAGCTGGCAGCTTGGGAAAGGTTTCCCAGGGCATTATGAAGGACAAGGAAAGCCAGGCGTGGTGGCGCACTCCTGTAATCCTAGCACTTGGGAGGCTGAGGCAGGAGGATCAGTGAGAGTTCAGGACCAGCCTGGCCAAAAATGTGAGCTCAAGGCCAGCCTGAACTGCATAGCGAGACCCTGTCTCAAAAAGACCAAAAAACAAAACAAAACAAAACAAAAAACATCGGAGTGGGCTACAACCTGCAAGCACAGATTCCTGAGTTCAATCCCTGGTACCACAAATTAATTATAGCTTCAACAGCAGAACGGCTTGAAGGTACAGCTTGATGAGTTTCAGGCCAGCCTGACTGCATTAGACCCTGCCTCAGAAGAGAACAGCAGAGTGGGGATGTAGCTCAGCTACCCAGCACCTATCTGGCAAGCTCAAGGTCCCGAGTTCAATTTCTGATACCCAAAAAACCAGGTGTGGTAGTATACAACAGTGATCCCGGCACTTGGGAGGTTGAGGTAGGAACAACAAGCTCGAAGTCCTGGAAATGAGCTACGACCAGGATGGGGCCCTAAGGATTTCTTCGGCACCCCAAAAGCGCCAGGCAGGTGCTTATTCCACTGAGCTACCTCCCTGGCTGTTCTACTTATTTTTTAAAATTTATTATTTATTGTCTTTTTGAGACAGGGTTTCGCTATGCAATTCAGCCTGCCTTGAGCTCACTTTTGTAGCCCAGGCTGGTCTTGAACTCGCACTGATCCTCCTGCCTCAGCCTTCCAAGTGCTGGGATTACAGGTGTGCGACACCGCACCCGACCCTGTTCTGCTTCTTCACCTTTCACATTTTCATTAGCACTTATTCTGCTGTGGATTTCTACAATTCCACTCGCCAGAAAATCAGGTCTCTCAGCACCTCTACATAGCTGAACCCTAGTAATTCAGGCCTGCATTTAACTTTTATTTCACCTGAGAACATACTCTTGGTTCAATTGTATGGACAGCCCCAAGTCCCCCAAAAACCCTGTGAACCCCCATGGGACTCTGCCATTCAGTGCAACCAATTGAAAGCCACTAACCTTTCCTTCAGCAGCTCAGTGCTCTGCCTGTGGTAGCAATGATGATTTCACCCTTTTCAGCAGAAACCAGAGCTATCTTGGGCATGACGCACACACCAAGGGCTCCATGCACCTTGGTTCTGACAGACAAGGCCGAAGTGTCAAAGAAAACAAAGTACCTGACCAGCCAGAGGCCAAGTGTCACCGGAACTGTTCCCACCCTAGCCACTTCCCCCAAACCTAACCATGTGATACATACTTATGTATTTTTAGTACAGGGTCTCACTGTGAAGATGAGTCAAGTAGCGATTCGGTTTTCAACCTCCCAAGGGCTGGTACTACAGGTAAACCACCACACCCAGCCTCAAGGGCCATCTCAGGGTACCCTTGGGTGTGGCTGGCATAGCTCACCCAGGATTGAACCCCAGCCACTATGCTCTGCCCTAGCAGGTGGTTTAGTCTGTTGAGCTATCTGGCCAGCCCCACCATGTTTTACATATATTCTTTGTATTTTAGTGGTCTACAGTGCTCAGGGTCTCACTACTAGACTCAGTGACCAGCCACCCAAGAGCTGGGATAACTGGTGCATGCCACCATGCTGTCTCAACAGGCCCCAGGGGCAGGGCCAGCCTGGCAGGCCTGGGGATTGAACCCTAGGCCCCTGCTTGCAGGCATTTTAATCTGCTGAGCTATTTGGCTAGCCCTCATGTGTTAGATTTCTTAAAAACTTTACACATCTGGCACAGGGTCTCACTACACAGCTTGGACTTGCAGTGATTCTTTGGTTTTAGCCTTCCCAGACGGGGATTACAGGTATGCACCACCACGCCTGGTTTTGGTGGCTGCTCAGCAGGGCATTCGGGATTGGGGTTCAAACCCAGGTCCCTGTGTTTGCATAGATAGGCACTTAAGACAGGCTGCAGAGCTATCTCCATGGCCCCACATATATTTAAGAAAAAAATGTTGCCCAGCACAGTGGTTCATTCCTATAATCCCAGCACTCAAGAAAATTCTTTCAGTTGTCCTTTTTTGAACTAAAACCTCAAAAAAAAAAAAAAAAATGAAACCTCAGTGTTTGGGCTGGGCCTGTGTTGGCACAGTGTCATAAGTGGACTTGGGGTTCCAGTGTGGCACCCTGTCTCTAACAGGTTCACCACTGACCTGTTGCAAGCCCCACCCTGTATGCCCTTGGTGCCCACACCAACCAGATACAAGTGCCCATTTAGAGGCCGGAGCACAGAGAACAGAGAAAGGCACACACTTGAGGTCATGTTTATTCAGCAGCTCTTCCGTTCAGGAGACGGCAGAGGCAGGCCCAGACCCTGCATTCCAGAAGCAAGATCGAAGGCCAGAGCACTCGCACCAGCCAGGAGCTGCTGATCCTTCTGCACCTGGAGCGAGGGGGTCAGCCCTGCTCGCTCCTTGCTTAGCGACTGGTTTCTTCAGTGTCCATGGTGTCACCTGTAAATGTGAGTTACAAACACTATTGGGTGTGCTATGACAATTAAGGGCACACCAAGCTGGAGGCTGTCAAGAGGCCCACCTCCAGGGATGGCAGCCGCCAACTCCTGACCCATCCCACGGAGGCCCCTAAGCTCTCCAGGGGCACACTTACCCTGCATGACCCCACAAGGGTCACCTCAGGTCTCTCTTACACCCAGAGTCCTGGCACTGCTACAGCAGCTTCAAGCACTAGCCGTGGCCGTCACCAAGCCATCTGTGAGCAGGGACAGTGGCCTACCAGCTTCACAGATGCCGGTGGGAAACAAGACTCCCTGTGTGGAAATAAAGCACAGGAGATTCACAGCAAAAGCAGCCAGAGCACCAGGACTTAGCACTCCCATCAAGACCCAGGGTGAGGACAGGGGAGGAGGAGCACAGGTTCAAGCCCAGCCAGCCCAAGCAACTTGGTGAAAAAAACGAAATAAAATTAAGATCCGAATGCAGACCTTGTGTCCAATGCCCAGTACCCTCCAGAGTAGTGGGGCACAGGGTGGCCAGTGAGCGACTCACCAGATGAAACTGGAGACTGAGATGGCTTCCCAGGTACCAGCCCCAGCGACTGTTTCTGAAACTGGTGACTGTTCCTGAAACTGAAGAGACAGAAAGGCAGCTGGAATCCCTGACCTTCCAGACAGAAGGTGGTGGTCAACCCACTTGGGGCCTCTTCTCTCCCACTCTAGGACAGAAGCTTCCTTTCCCTCAAGGAATACTCTCTATATTTATTCTTTTTGAGACAGGGTCTCACTATGCAGTTCAGGCTGGCCTTGAGCTCGTTTCTGTAGCCCAGGCTGGTCTCGAACTCACATTGATCCTCCTGTCTCAGCCTCCCAAGTGCTGGGATTACAGGTGTACGCCACCATGCCTGACTATTAACATTTTCTATTTTTAAACTCTGTTGTTCCTAAAATTCATTCTTTGGTTCTAGAGAACACAAATTCATCTCAGGCATCCCTCAGGTTAAGAGTTTCGTTCCCCCTTACCATTTGGAGGTCTTCCACAAGTTCATTGGGGAGGTTAAGTTTGCTTTTTTTCCATAAACTCTGGATTGGAACTAGTTTAGGTAACAAATTTTTACGCTTCAAATTTTGGTATGTCTTTGCTCATTGCTTATGCTTTGTTGTTAAAATGTGATAGGCTTAAAACATGGGTATGCTATAGGGTTAACGAAGTTCTGTTTTTGTATTGGGAACTGAACTCAGGACCTTGTGTTTACCAGGCAGGTGCTTGTGCCACTGAGCTACACCCTGGGGATAGCTTTTCACTATTTTGTTCTTATCTATGTTACATTTGAAAAAGTTGCTAAAACTGGTAATCCTTGAAAAGTAGTGCTAGGGAGAGTAACCTTAGAGTACTCCCCCAATGGACTTTAATAACATAAACTTCTGGAGAGGGAAAAAAAAGATGACATCGGACAAGGACAAGGATCTGTGTCCCTTTCCAGGCCAGCCCACCCGGCAAGTCCCTCAACAGCGCTTCCACCAAGGCAAAAACGCAAGGGACTTTCCTCCCCATTCTAGATTGCTCCCCCGGCGGGCATCAAATCTTCACCTGCAGCTGCTGCTGGCCTAGTGGCCCCGAAAACACCGTTCAGACCATAGGCGCCTGCGCATTGGAGCCCACCCACAATGCTTCAGGGTGATTCCTCTCCGACTCAGCTCCCTGCAGTGCCAGCGAGCTAAGATTTTCTTGCTCTGGTTTCCCGCTGGCAAGGCTGCTTACCACCAACCTTTCAGGTAAGAGTCACTGTGATTTGCTACTCTGATTCAACCCCCCACTTCCTTTCAAAGTCTTGTAAAGCTTCTGCTTTAAGTATATAATAATGAAAAAGGATAATAAATTTTACACTGAGCCCCGTAAACACTCAACAACTTCCTGTACTTTTATACCAGCCCTACCCGAAACATCTGCAAAGATGGCTATGCCCCTCAGACCCACACAAGCCACTGGCCACACACCGTTGCTGAACACCTGAGATGCGGTTACGTCAACAGTATATAGTGGACCGGGGCCGGCGAGATGGTTCAGTGGTCTAAAGCGCCTGCTTAGGAAAGCTCAGGCAACTGCAGGGACTGCGGTTCGATCCCCGGCACCACATGCTGCGCCAGCCCCACCACCAGGGCAGGCTGAGCCAGTCATAAAATAAGTAAATAAAGAAAAAAAAAAAAAACAGTATATAATGGACCTTACATCTTATTTGCTTCTAATTTAACCGTATGCGGCAAGTGGCTGCCACGTGGGGACGTACCAGATCCAGAAGGCAGCAGACAACTGTCTGAAATTTCTATAACCTTGCTCTGGATAGGGCAGGGCAAGGCCTCAAACCGTTTCAAAATTGTTCTAGCAAGCACTGTAGGAATGCACAGGGTCACCGCAGACCCTAGCACGCTGGAGGCTTGCTACCCACACCCACCAAATCCCACAAATCGCAGCGCTCCCAGCAACTCCAGTGAGGAGGCCTGAGTGGAATGAGGGGTGTGGAGCCTGGTGCCAGGAGCCCATCGCTGCAGGTTTCTCTCAGCCAAACACGTTTTTGGTTTTTGCTACAATGTAGGTCAGACTTACCGGGTCATCTTTCAGCACAGCGGCCCGACTGTCAGCCCCGCCACTCCGTGGGACGGTCCACCTGGCCACGACTCCCACCTAGAAGACCACACACGCCGTCAGGTCCCACCTACGCCGCCGCCCAGCCATAGCCTAGCTCCAGCCCTGAAGCGCCCGCAAGGCCGCTCTCGGGGCGGGTCTCCCACGAGGTCACCAGTCCCATTCCCGCAAGGAAACGTGGCCATTTCCTCAAGGTTACGGTGGACAAACCCCATTTCTTTTTCAGCTGAGGCCCCAAGAAGTCTGGCCCAGCGGTCCTCTCTGGCCAAAACGTGCACGGTGCGCTCCGGCCCCCCCGGGACACCGCTGCACGCGCGGGGAGCCCCATCCACGGCGGCCCGACCTCCCTCCACTGAGCTCCGAAAGTCCGGGACTCCTACCTGGCATCAAGAAGGAACGGGTGCTGCCTGGGGGCCCGATGGCCGCGGAGGCCGAGAGCCCCCGAAGCCGTACGCAGGCGCCGTTTCGTCCTCTTTTGCGGATGACGTCAGTGGGGGCGCGGTACGGCCCCGAGGCTGGGCGGTTTGGGGTGTATCCAGTGTGTCAGGGCAGCTGGCCAGGAGGGTGTCGTCATCCAAGTCGGGGTCCAGGCCGGACATCAGGCATCTGCTCGTGCGCTCAGAGAGAATTTACCGCTCTCTGTGTCCCCTGAGCGACCCGGAGCCCGGGGTTGTGTCATCTGCACAGAGTCCATGTCTCGGGGAGCGGTTGGAGTCTGTGCGTGGAGTCCCAGAGGAGACGCTGGCTGCGGGAGGCCCAGAGGCAGAGCCCCGGGAAGGGACAGGAGCCCGCCTGTGGGCGCCGCGCGGCTCAAGGGAGGCACAGCTGGTCGTAGCAGGCTGGAGGCAGTCAAGACATCATTGCCTATAGACAAGATCTGTGGTTTCAGATTTTAGCGCAAGAGCATGTAACATCCTTCAAGTGTGCTAAGGTCAAGGCCCCGTAAAAAGTTTTTTTCCTTAATCTTTATGTATTTGGTACAGGTTCTTGCTATGAGGCTTGGACTCTACGGGATCCTTCTGTCTCAGTTTCTCCAGCGCTGGAATTACAGGCGTGCACCACCACGCCCGGTCTCGGTGGCCCACACAGTGCGGGGCCGGTACTACATATGATACCAGGGCTCGAAACTAGGTCCTTGCGCTTGCCATCGAGGCACTTAAACCGCCGAGCTATCCCCCTGGCCCGCCAAATAAGTAATTTTTTTTTTTTGGGGGGGGGGTCTTTTTGAGACGGTCTCGATATGCAGTTCAGGCTGGCCTGGGCTCACTTTTGTAGACCAGGCTGGTCTCGGAACTCGTATCAATCCTCCTGCCTCAGCCTCCCAAGTGCTGGGATTATAGGTGTGCGCTGCCACTGCTGGCATAAATCTTAAAAAAAAAAAGAAAAAAAGAAAAAGATCAACCAGCCCTCAGTTTTGGACAGGTAGGGGCAGGAGGGGCAGAAGGGGCAGGAGGGGCAGGAAGGGCAGTGTGGACACCTACAGTAGTGTATCTCCTCCTCCCTGAGCTATAGCTCTTTCCTACCTT
>PVKN010025405.1:0-14129 GCA_004027915.1 Capromys pilorides | reverse complement strand
AGGTGACTTGCTATTAGGAAGTGAGACCTAGTGGAAAGAGGCAGGTCCCTGTGTACATCTCCCTCTCTAGTTCTCTCTCTCTCTCTCTCTCTCTCTCTCTCTCTCTCTCTCTCTCTCTCTCTCCCCCTCTCTCTCTCTAACTTCATCAACTAGTCAAATAAGTGGGACAATCATCACTTTAAAAATCCGAACACCGAGACTTGGAGAAGTCCAGTAATCTAGAGTAGTTTTCCAGTAATCTAGAGTAGTTTATGGTAGGAGAAATGCAGAAGGAATAGAACCTAAGATTCCATTCTTGATGCCTGGTTTAACTAGCCATACAATCCTGAATTTCTCATGTCATCATTCTTCAGATCATTTTCCCTTAGGATAGGACAGAGAATTAGTACAAGTTAGCTCTAATGTGTTTTGCAGCTTTAAATTCAAAGCCTTGCCTAAGACAGAATCTATAATAAAATATAAATCTTTAGTTTCTCATCCAGTCTTTTCTTCATGACCCAAGTCAATAAACACCAAAGGGCAAGGAAAGGGTTCTTTATGTCTCATTGCAGCCCCATTTTTCATCTTTTTCATATTGGCAGGGTCCCCCAAACTGTGCAAAAAAAAGGGATGACTGTATGCAATCTCATTAGATCTTCATTGCCTCACACCACTACTTAATTTTTGCAAGCCAGTATTTATTTTTACAATTTTTAAATTATGCTCATTTCAAATGAAACAATTCTCAAAAAATCAAATAAAACATTTATTATGACATCGCTAAGAACTACTCCGAGAACTCCACTCTGACATTGGACTGACCTTCAACAAGTAAGTGAATCACTCTGGGCCTGGGTTCCCTGAATGAAGACATTGGTCTAAAGAAATTTTTCAGTGTTTTATAGAACTGGAAAATGTTTGCAGTTACTTTCATTAATGGCCACAAAGGTGGCAGAAATGCCTACTTCTGTCCAAAAGAAATACCCAGAGGGCATAAAGAAAATAGCAGGCATCTAATCTCTACCAGAAGGCTGAGAAGCCAGGGACAGATATGTAAATGATTTATGTGAACCTGCATGGACCGTGCTCTCCAAGGAGAAGGCTGAGGAAACATAGGTATGAACAATAGAGAGTACGCCAGGAGCTATGAGGCCAAATGGACCAATGAAATTGCTTTACCTGCCTTCTGAGGCTCCTTGCAAGGGTTTTGGGGAAGATAAAAAAAAAACTAGGCAAGAATTAGGGCAATGAAAAGCAACCTACCAGTGGAAAGAATGGTGTGTGACTAACCCTCAGTTTTTCAACTATGCCAAGAATATGGACCTCCAGGCTAAGCTGTCACAGACGCCCTGATTCTCTGCTGCCTGGCTTAACAAACACTTTCGCTCTCGGTATATCAATCCTTATCTAGCAGACACCAGTCACAAAGTGTGTCGTGGTCTGTTTCTTTTCTCCATTTAGGAAGAGACTCTGGAGCTGCCTGCAAAAATTAAGCTACACAGGAGAGAGAGAGAGAGAGAGAGAGAGAGAGAGAGAGAGAGAGAGAGAGAGGGATTTACTTCCATTTGCAGTAGTTATCTGCTGTGGCAAAGTAGTTGCACAGCAAGGAACATTTCTTCAATGCCACCAAAAGCTAAGAGGAAAAGGTAAAATAAGTAATGCCTCTTCCATAGCTAAAGAAATAGAAAATGTCTCGTAAAAGCCGTTGTAAGATGTGAAGAGCTAATAGTCCCTTGCAGGTTTTAAAAACCTGCCTCTCAAGCACAAAATATTCAATTTGTAGAACTGAAAGATTTTCTATTCTAGATGTGGCAGCCCGTGTTTGTTAGTACGCCTAGGTTAAAACACCCTAAATTTGACAATTAATATGATTAGAATGTTGGATGGATTATCTAGGCAGTGTGAAGGAAGCCAATGTAAATGGAGAGCTAGAAACCATCAGCAGGGGCCAGTGAGATAGCTCAGCGGTCTAAAGCACCTGCTTAGAAAAGCTTAGGCAACTACAGGGACCGAAGTTCAATCCCCAGCACCACATGCTGTGCCAGCCCCACCCCCAGGGCAGGCTGAGCCAGTCATAACATGAGTGAATGAATAAATAAATGAATACTTTTAAAAAAAGAAGAAAAAAGAAACCATCAGCAGAGGGCCATCGAGATAGCTCTGCAGATTAAGCAACTGCTTTGGCAAGCACAGGGACCAGGCTTTGATCCCTGGTCCCGCATACTAGGCCAGCCCCACCCCTCAGGCACCTTGAGCCTGCAACAGAGTCCAGGCATGGTGGTACATGCCTATAATCCCAGCACTGGGGAGGCTGAAAGCAGGAGGATCACTACGAGTCCAAGCTATGTAGTGAGCCCCTGTATCACATACATAAAATGAATAAATAAATAAATAAATAAATTGGCAAAGAAATGAATAAAAATACAAATCAAAAACAAAGGATTACTCCCACCAAACTATATTTTATCAAGTAAATAAGCAGGCAACATGGCTTCTCTATCTCATACAGTAAACCATTCATTACTTCTTACACTTAATTAAATATGGCTTTATAGATTTGCATGTACAAAATTACAAGTAATAGAAAAATTAAGTGGTTTTTCTTTAGGACTGATTTTTCTGTTCAAAATCTAACAGACCAGAAAAAAACAGTTCTGTTTCCAAGCCCACTAAATTCCTCTTCTACCATGACTCACTGATCCCTGGGATGCCATGTCTGGCCTGGAAGAGAAGCAGATGTCATTCCAATAAGACCTTTGTTTCCTTGAACCTGCAGTTCCATTCATCATTTTTGTCACATGCTGAACACATGCAGCCACTTGGACCAGACTCAAGGTCCCACATCCTTGGTGAATTCTAAATATATGGGCAGATTATTTCAAAAGAATTGCTTGAGCGACAGTAACCTAAGAACCAAAAAATATCAATGAGCAATAATGACATGTGCTCACTATTATTCCCAATCATAAGTCAATGCATTAATCAGATACTATCAGGATAAGCTGAAATCCTCACCTCCCTTACAAACTTACTTTTAGGTAGGATTTCTCTTAGTATAACAACCTCACACCCTTACGCAGACAAGACAGCACTTAAACCTTATAAAATAAGGTGGCTGTTAATTTTTCCCACTGGCAAGATGTAAGTCAGTAGACTTGGCTTTTAACTTGGCCACATGTAAGCTACATAAGACATTTAATTAATCTGTGTCTCATTTTCTCCAATCATAAATATCTAATCTCCCTCACTCTCCTTTTCAGGGCTAAAGTTATGTCTAGAAAAATATCTGCTGTGCACTATTCCAGATAATTATCCTTTCATTGTTAAAGGTTGGCAAAGAAATAGCCCTTGGGACACACGGAAAGAAAGCCCTGGCATGTCATCTTTTTGGTTTCAGCAAATGACAAGCACATGATTGTGCGTCGGTACAAGCCACTTAATATTTTATAGGATAGTGGCTTCCAGCAGCATCTGATATTGAATATGAGCCCAAACCTTCTTGGAAAATGTGACAAAAGTGTATACCAATAAACAGCAGGCAATTTCTTCCCAATTTGTGTTTGCAAATAGCTTCTGAGTGTTTAAATTCCAGGCTATTGCTTGATTCAGGTCCTTTCTGGGAAGGGCCAGCCTGCCTCGACAGTAATGGCAACCCAGGCTGTGGGGCTACACAGATGGTGGACAACAAGAGGAAAGTCTGCTCTCATTGTGAGCTGAAATCTGCTGGCGTGAAAATAAAGCTTTACCTTTCACGTGTCTGCTAGAGGTGCAACGGCCCTCATGGCCATTAAAAGATCCACTCGTTTCCTCTTTCAATAGCACCACAAAGGACACTAGGGCCAGAGCTACTCACCAAGACACGCTCTACAGTACATCAATCTTCTTCATGCATAGAATACTGTAACCAACTGATTAAAGTCTTAGGATTAATCTTTTTAAAAGTCTGGAGTTGATCTTTAGTTTAAGCCAATTATCTTCTTTTCAGCCCTATACCGCAATTCTACAAATTCAGTTTAATCTATTTTTATTGTATTTAGATACAGGAAAACTGAGGATATAGTTTATGGAATAATTCATTGACTCACTTAGGCTCTTTATTAACTCATGTGCAGCCTTATCGTGCTGCAAAGTTGCTGCTGATGCTCCAAGGCACAAATTTTCTAGCCCTGATCACCTGCAATTCATTCCGAAAACCATGGCAGCTCAAATGATGAAATCAGTAACAGAAATTGAGCCTCTAGACTCTATTTTTTAACACCCTTCTCTTTTGGATTTACCAAGCACTTCGTCTTCCATGCAGTCTCTTCATATCTCTATTCCATATCTCGGAAACACAAGTACCATGAGCAAACGCAGTGGCTCCTGAGAACAGAGGAGCGCATGGTTTATAATCAAGTGTAGCATTGCTCATTGAAGATGTCAACTCTGGCTTCAATATTGAGACTCCAGTGAACACTGATTGCTGCAAAAGTAGAACCATGCTTTTGGCTTTTACCATGAGCCAGAAATTATCGTCTGTAAACAACCTTTCTCTTTTCAAAGAACCCTGTTGTGTTCATTCATAGTTTTGAGTGTATTGTAGACAAAGGATGGAGAGAAGATTAGAGAAGGATCTAGTTATCAAAACACATCATCAGCGATCTTTTCTGTCCTTTCGATGATGCATCATGATTCTATGATTTCCTCATCCATGACAAGCTAAGCAAAGAACTGGCCGAAGGGTCTAGGAGAGCCGTGAACCCTAAGAAGCCTGGTACATGATACAGAGGAGAAGCGCTGTGTCCTACATCTTGTGCTGCTTAAAAATGATCAAATCTCTTAAGCTGTAAACAGCTAAGGTATAGAAAATTATCTATTGCTTCTGCTGTTTTCCAGAGCTCCCCAGCAATCTGCACAATGCCAAAGACACTACCCTTTCTCTTTGAAAACTGAATTCATGGGCCAGTAGGATAGCTCAGCAGACTAAATGCCTGCTTAGGCAAGTACAGGGGTTGAGATTTGATCCTTGACACTGTCACAGGCCATACCGGCCCCACCCGCAGACATGCTGAGCTGGCGGTAATGGTGCACACCTGTAATTTCAGGGCTGGAGAGGCTGAAAATCAGAGGATCACTACAAGTCTCAGCTGTGTAGTGAGACTCTTCTAAAAAAAAAAAAACTGAATTCAACCAATTTCTGAAGACCATAATGTGTAAGGGATACGTCAGAAAAGAGCCTCGCTGTGGGGATTTTATAACACCAATATCATAACGATTCTCAGAGCAATTACATCCTGCACAACCTAGATATTCCTCAACTAAGACAATTTAATAAATAAAACACTTGGAATTTTTTAAAGCAAGTAATTCTTCACGGGCACCAGTTAAGATTGCCTTTGCCCATTTACTGCACCTATAAAAATAACCCCTCTTCAAAATGCCAGGGCCAGAAGAGGCAGCCATCTTGGAAACCAGAGCAGTGAGACATTTCTATAAAATGTGTGTTAATTGTGCATATTTGTCTGGTGCATGGTTTTGCTTCTCAGTGCTCTCTGCTGATTAAAATTTTTAAATGATTTTCAGATGTTGAATGTCAAGAGGGGAAGTGCTCATGTCAACTGCTCAGCTCACTGGAGAGAGTAAAACTCTTCTGATGATAGTTTCTAAATACAGAATAGGCACAATGCAAGTGCTCAGTAGTTTTCTCTGCTTTTCTTCTTACTTCCCTCCCTCACTCTCCTCCTCTCACCTTCTAATTCCATACCAAACTATCTTTGTAAAACATCAGGTTTCTCTTCAATGTTTAGTCTATTTTTGTTTTCCAAGCTACAATGAAATATCTGATGTATTATCCTATTAACTGTGTCCTTGCCAGAAATTTGAATGCATAAGATTCCCAGAGTAAAATTACTGGCTAGACAGTCTCAGAAAAGCAAACTAAAGACCACATTGATCTCTTAAGTTAGCAGAAGAAGCAGTCTACACTCACGCTTGCTACCTAACAGGATCCAGGTAATTTTTGACAATGCACTTGCAGCATTGATCCCAGTAAGCAGTCCATTCAACCTTTATTGTTTTTAGAAATTTGCCAGGCATCCATTACCATAACCTCAACCTCAAGAAATTTGGAGAATTAAAGACATGTCTATAAGATGCTTAGGAAACAGATCAAGCAACTGGATAGAGGAATGGAGAGTGCTTTCTGTACCTTCCATCTCACACATTCAAATAGTTCTGCCCAGGACACAAACTAATGCTTGAATTCCTCACCGTTAAGAATGTCTGAGGGCCGGGGAGATAGCTCAATAGATTAAGCACTTGCCTGGCAAGAACATTTGAGTTGAGGTATAATGAGTAAACTATTAAAGCAATATCACACATTCAAATTCTCTTATTCAGCTCCAAGCAAAGCCCTATAGAATGGATATGGAAAACATCGTGGAGAATCATGTGTGCCAGTGAGACACAAGGGTAGCAAAAACCAAGGTATTAACTTCAAGGAATTTAATAAACATCAACCAAAGAAAAGGAATAAGGAGAGTTAATATTCAGAATTGATATAGTGGGTGCCACTATTTGATCACACACACACACACACACACACACACCAATCAAGTGTTCATTATTAATTAGACTGTATGGAGCCATCGAGACATTCTGTGAAGTATTTGCGATTTTCTCCTCACAGGAAAAGGGCATTGCCAACATGGTATTCTGGTTAGAGTGAACTTCTTTCTGAGTATCAACTCTGGCAGCAGTGGCAAGGCCACTTGCTGAGCCCTGGGTCAAGCCATTGTACCAGGCTGGTGCAGCTTCACAGGGCCAGAGGATGAATAACCAATCAGTGCTTTCCTATCAACTTTTCACACACTGACTGCATACTGAACAATTCTCATTTTTTAAAAAAATTACCTGATTTTTTAAAGAAAGGGGAAGAGTACATATGCCATGAGGTATAAGTATCCCGAATACACAGAGAAAAAGGACGTAAAAGAGAGACACTCTTCAAGCTTCTAGGATTCTATCCATTATCACAACCCTTACAGTAAGACTCACAGTCAACAATCCTCAGTCAACTATTTGAATATTAATGCGCATTCGAGATGCTCAGACAATTTGTCACCTAAACCAGGACACTTGAAAATCAAAGAGGATATTTTTACACAGTCAATAGGAATAAACTAGAACTTCATAAGTAAACAATAGGAATTCTCACTTTACTCATAAGGCCTTGATCACTGAATACACATCACCCACTCCGAAAGAAGAGTCATATTCTTTGCAAACAAAAAATAGCCATCTAGAAGATTTTGAAAAAAAAAAATCTCGATTCATTGTTCCACAGACAAAATATTCTCCCAAAAACAGAAATGTTTGGAATCACACTGGTATGCTCATCTTTCCAAAATAATTTGTTCAGCTCAAGGTTAGTAAAAGAAAGAAACTCCTACTGCTAATGGTAAAGTCATGGGCACTTTGAAAACGGCTGACAGGTGTCTCCAGAAGAGACAATCAAAAGTCATTAAGGATCAAAAGGACAATTAAATACAAGGATCTATCAGGGTCTTGTTATCCAAATCGCAGTGAAAAGAAATCCAACACCCTGTCTCTCAAACAAAGGAACAGTTACTTTACTTTTTTTATTATTAGTCATTTATGTGTTTGGTACAGGGTCTCACTGTACAGCTCAGACTTGTAGTGATCCACCTGTTTTCAGCCTCTCCAGGGCTGGGATTACAGGTGTGCACTACCACATCCATCACAGACTCATCACTGGCTCAGTGTGCATGGGAGAGGGGCTGGCCACGGCATGCGGGGCCAGGGATTGAACCTGGGTCCCTGCATTTGCCAAAGCAGGCAATTAGTCTCCTGAACTATCTCACCAGCCCAGTTACTTCATGTTCTGAGTCTACCAGTTATCTACTATTAAGGATCCTAAACCTGATTCCTGGATCTACTACAAGAAATTACATGCAAGAGAAACGCATGTTAATTGGAAAAGCTGAGAGTCCTGAAAACCTTTCAAAAGCATATTCTTCTCTCATTGCAGAGTTTCATTCAGGCCACTTTAATATCTGAGGAAATGTATTCTGGGAAGATTTGGCATTTTTAAAAGTTCAGAGTTGAAAGCACACATTCTATAAATAAGTCTACAATGTAGTGCTAAATGGTTTATTTCAGATTTCCTATTTCACAAACTCGGAACTAGGCATAAAAATATAGGGTCATAAAATGCTTAAAAAGTAGATTACTAGAAACTAATAGAACACATTATTATCTATTGAGCCAATGATGGGTCAAATGGCATTTTGGATTCTTGCAGAGAATATGAATATGACCTTCATGTATACCATTTACAGAAAGCAATTTTATTTACATTTTTAAATCCACATAAAGGTGAAAGATGATACCGTCACAAAATGGGACATTTAATTTTTTGCCCCAAGGCATAACTAAGCACTCCCAAGGTCAAATGTAGTACAGGACTGAAACAAAGCCACACTCTCTGCCCCAGCTCCTGCCAGAGGACTGCCACTTTGCACAGCAGTATCTTGAGCTTGATTTTATTTTTTATAAGTAGAAATTTTTCCAGATTCCACATAGACTGAGTAATTTTATAAAAATATTTTGTGGGCACTTTGCTTCCAGTTTTTAAACCACATCTCCAGAATGCAGTGGAAAAGCCTATGCTAAGCTAGTTGCATACTTGATGCTATTCTGACTAACAGCCATTAAGCTAAGCAGATTGTCTCAACTTCTTTAGTTTGCATTATCGTGCAAAACTTTGACTCTTAAAGGAATGTGCAGGGCTGACCAGCTCAGCAGATGAAGCACCTGTAAGCAGGGGCAGCGATCAGGGGTTTGATCCCTGGGCCTGCTGTGCCGGCCCCACCCTCCAGGAGCACTGAGACAGCAATTCAGACTGGGCATGGTGGCGCCCCCCTGTAATCCCAGTCTTTGGGAAGCTTTAAACAGGTGGAGTGCAGCGAGTCTGATCTAGTAGTGAGATCCTGAACACCTTGTAGATCCTTGCCTAAAATACAAAAGAAAAAAAAAGAAAGAAAGCTTAAAAGAATGTGCATTTATATCTCCCTTTTATATTCGATGAGCTCTCAACAAGACAAAACTCTTGGGAATAAATACCCCAGAAAAACTAGTTTGTACATCACACATCTATTTATTTCCTTACAAATAAATGCTACACTTCAGACATGGCAAGTGATTGTGAAGACACAGGTGTGATACAGGTGTTACAGACCAGCTTAACTCTAGCACTCAGTACCTGACCTCTGGGTCCCAAGATCCGTTTTGCTTATGAGTTGCTCTATAGGTGTGGACTTCCTATAAAAGTTACTGTCCTGCGTGCCATCGCCAAATCTAGAACCATGATCAGCATCGAGCTGATATTTGTTGACCATGTGTTCCCATTTGATAAGAAGCTCTTGAAGAATAAAAACTACATCCAATAGAACTACTAAACTGCAGTAGTATCAACAGCAAAATAATGCCCGTCCCACTCACCCAACAAGCTCTTCCTAGATAAAGGAACTCTTCATAAAATGAAGAGCCACAGAAGTTTTTTTTAAAAAAAGATTTAAATTTGACTCAGTTCCCTACCTCACTACTGTTGTACAGGGATGTGTATACACACACAGACACACCAACAAACGCATGCCATATTGTGTACTCACTAAAAGCCCTGGCTGTAAAATAAGCCTTCCTGAGACAGAGTCCTGTTGCCTTTCACCATTCACACCCCAATGCCTCCATTATTTCCTCATCCGTAAAATAAATGGAGTGTTATACATGTTACTTGGATGGATATTTGTATATTAATATTAATAATGGTAATAGAAATTTACTAATATTCATAGTACTTATCATCTCTCAGGGTTATAAGGACTGAATGATAGCTGGGGAGGCAGCAGAGTGGTATAGCAAGCACACTTGCTTAGCATGTTTGAGGTCTGAGTTCAAACCACAGATTCACAGAGGAGAGGGGGAGAGAGAGAAGAAGAAGAGGAGAAGGAGGAGGAGGAAGTGCAGAAGAAGGAGGAGGAAGAGAGGAGGAGGGGGAGAAAGGAAGCTCATTCTAACATCCTGGCACAATGCTGAGCTCAAGATGTACACAGGAAGGTGGAATATTTTATACTTTATAGTCTTCCCTATGCCTTTCTCACTTTCATGTCAAATCCAAAACACAGAGAGTGTTTCTCTGAAGGAGTGCTCAAGTACACACTGCAGTGCCTCAGGAGGGTGCAAACAGTGGCCAATAGGAGATAGGGGGATGAGCACGTAATGCGGATGTTGTGTCTTTAATTCTACTGAACTAATTCATCTAGCACTTCTCAGGAGTTAATGTGTGGACATACCCTGATTTTCTGCTAGAATATATTTCAATGGAGAAAGGTCCCTGTATTCCTGGACCAAATGTTCCTGGATTTTAAAATCCAGTAGGCTTTACATTTTTATTACATTGTGTTGAAATGTAAAAGAATTTCAAGTGTTAAAGTAATTACAAGCAAGTACTACTCCCAAATTAATTGATACTTAAAATGAGATCTTAAGAAACTCCCTTAGTATTTGCAACTCAGTATAAAAATATCACAAGGATTCTCATCTCATGTGGGCAATTTGTTCATTGCAATTGTTGCTTTATCTCATTGCAGTAAAGTGTTGTGTGGTGGCAATAGACATGGACATTTTCTTCTGGCTTTAATCACAATGGTCATTGTACACTTTAAAACACATGTCTTCCTGAATCCCATCTGGTGTCTGTGTAGCAATCGACTAGCTGACAGGCAAACAAAAGATAAGGTGGTCGTAGGGTACCATTGGCCCTGAGGTCATTCCTACAAGGACTGTGTCGCAAACATGGAAACCAGACCCCGAAACTCTTCTAAGAGTAGTAAGCTATATTCTTTTCTCTCTTTTTTTTTATTTTAATTCAACATTGCCATGTCCAAGTCACTTTCCTTTTTGATCAAATATCCTACAATTTCAATGTGAAAAACATTTACATACACATTTGCTATTAAGATCTGAGATGGGCCAGGCGTGGTAGCACACGCCTGTAATCCCAGCACTTGGGAGGTTAAGGCAGGAGGATCGGTGTGAGTTCAAGACCAGCCTGGGCGACAAAAATGAGTTCAAGGCCAGCCTGAACTGCATAGAGATGCTGTCTCACAAAGACAGAAAAAAAAGAGATCCGAGATGGGTGACAGAGTAACAGGAGGCAAATCCTGTAAACCAGGGCTCCACACAGAATTAATCCCATGTTCTCTTGACTCCAAGAGGTCTCTTTTTGTGGGAAAGAATAAATGCAAAGTTTCATAAAGAAAAGATTACTTGGGCTGGGGAGAGAGCTCAGCAGTCTAAGTACCTGCCTAGCAAGTGCAAGGACCAGGGTTTGATTCCCAGCACCTCACACCATGCCAGCACCAGAACCCAGGTGCACCATGCCAGCCACCAAAACCAAGCATGATGGTGTATACCTCAAATGCCAGCAATGAGGAGGCTGAGATAGGAGAATCATCATGAGCCTGAGCTGCACGTGAGACCCTACACCAAATAAATACATACATACATACACACACATACATAAATTTATTTTTTAAAAGAAAAGAAAAATTACTCAAACATGGTCTGAACTCCTGGCAAGTGGATTTGCAAAATAAAATTCTCCATAATGCATTAACTTGGTGAATTCTCAGTAATAACCATATGGACTAGAAGGAAGTCAGCTCCACATTACAAGTAAGGAAATTAAGTGCCTGAGAAGTTAAGTTTGTCCAAACTGATAGAATTAAAAGAATGTTTGCCTCATCTTCTTCTCGTCTCCTAAGATTTGTTTTCAATGCTGCTTCCCTTAAGAATTTATATATTCCCTTATGAATTCCCTCAGATCTGAGGGATCTGAGAAGAGGGGAAACTTGGCTGACTGAGAAGGAGCTGGCATGACCTCTCCTGTGGCAGGCTTCATGGAAACTCAGAAGCCACTCCTTCATCACCTAGCCTTCCTGCCTGGCCACATGCCACAGCATTACCCACCTGACTGCAAGTGGAGTGATGGTGCTTGAGAACATATCAGCCATCTTCGGACCTGTGTATTAATCTCTTTTCTTTTTTATTATAATATTATTCTGTGTTTTAATCTTTAAAAGGTCCCCACTTGTTTCATCATCTCAATAAATGCTACAGAAGGAAGGGATCTCCCAATCTGTGCAGATGCATCTGGCCACACATTAGTTAGATCCATTCCAATTGTGGAGGATTTCCACCAAGAATGCAAGGCAGGATTGAACATCTTAGGCCACATCATTCCCAGGTCATGCTTCCACACTGCAGGATATTTATTCAAGCAGCACTGAGACAAACTATCCATGCCAGTGCAAAGATCTGCATTAGTTTAAGCGAGGCTGAGACTGCCTCTTTGATGCAGCTGTTCATAATTTGCCTTGTCAAGTTAAAAGAAATAACATTGAAAATCTAACATGAGGTATTCATCATTGAATTACATATTTCTTGTTAAAGAGACAAAAACATTGCTATGTTCTGCAAACTTTCACATCAATTGCAAAAAATTTTAAAACAAGACCAGAGAAATTAGTACACTGACCACACATGCATAATTTCCCTTCATATGCAGCAGATTGCCTCTTTCTCCGTGTTCAATGCTGTAAAATCATAAAAGATCATGCCCTCCTGCAGTGAACTATCCACAAGGTACTAGAAAATCTATGTGAGTTAAAGTTATTTTATATCTGCAATTATGTAGATAGCCCTTTTACTAACCCTACAGCTTCTCCAATAAGAAATCACAACACACTATTTTGCAAATGGGATTTGCAACTAATTATGAGATTTTCACTGAAAATTTCTCTAACAGAAAGTAAGGTGCCTCACATAACCTAGTCCACACTCTCAAGCATTTCTGTCAAGGATTAGGCAGTGTCAGTCCCGCAAGTAGCAAGTTGATTGAGCCCAAGCACCATTTCTAATTTAGAGACATGGCAGTGAATACTGTGCAGGGAATTTTAACAAGATCATGACTATTCTAGTTAGAATTGGACTCAAAAGGGGAGGGACAGGTTTTGAAAATGTCGCCAGAGTTCATTGCCATGTATAATTCTCAGTGCAATACAGCAAGAGTAAAAAATGATTTCTTCCCTCAAAAAAAGAAAAGAAAACTGTACACTATGAAAACAAGAAGTCATGGTGAGACTTATGGTCTCCCTTGGAGTTCTAGATAGCAAATAACAGGGTAAGTGAGCGAAATATAGTTTTTGATTTTGTGAGGAAGAAATGAGTGAGGACCTCACATTTTCCAATGTTTGCTGAGGGAGAACAAGAAGAAATTTGGTTTTTTTTAACAACTTAACTACACTCAGAAGGTCCTTTCATGAAGTTTGATAAAACGGAAAGCTCTATTCACTTACTTATTCGAAAGTGGACATGAAAATCAACACTGTACAACCCCAGTACTGACAATGCTGACCAAATTTAAACAAATTAATTAAATAGTGTTGGAGGATTTTTCCCTCACTTATGACTTCTTTTGGATCCATGTATTGCTTTATAATCTGAAAAGACAGCAAGTGTATCTTTCCCCAAGTTTCAATTATGTCCTTGGATGTTACCTTAGGATCTTAGAACTTAGTTTCACAATGCATCAAGTACATCATGATGAGCATTTCAGCATGGAAAAATGGACAATAAATTTCCATGGCGCTGTCAGACTCACCCAAAACAATCAAATATTTCACTGAGCCACTTACAACTATTGATTGCACATGAAATTTGACTTTATAGTCTTCCTATTTTAAATAGATGCATTATTTTATAAGGGTTTCGCAAGTAGAAGATGGCGAATGTAAAGCAGTCCATTAATTTTATATAAGCTGTTTTATATACCTGTGAGCCTCTAATAATAGCCAGCTACAAGGTTACAAGGAGAGGAGTCATTTTCTAAAGTTCAGCCAAAGCATTTATACATAACTGAAATTTCAGATACTATGCCAGTAATTTCTCCTTACCAAAATTGCTTTCATACTGTAGCTGAAGATACTGACAAAAATAGGATAACGATACATTGTCATCTATTAAAGAAATAGTGCTACTGAACCCAAACTGGGATTTCAAAACCAATAACATGAAGACAAAAAAAAAAA
>PVKN010025404.1:0-14140 GCA_004027915.1 Capromys pilorides | reverse complement strand
TATGCTGTGCACATATAGCAAATATATATATCCTTGCCTTCTTCTTTGTATCCTATATTATACTTTGCCCACTTAATAATTCCATATGAATAAACAACATCCATATTTTTATAATGGTCATGTAGTGTTCTAATGTAACTATGATTTATAGAGTGGCATAGTAATACCATCATTTACTTAACTTTTATCGATAAACATAGTTTATGATCTTGACATTGTCCTCAAAATAAATAACTCATATAAACTGGCATGTGTGGCAGTTAACTTCCTTTTAAAAGTGCTATTTTTATTTTGTGCACATAGTAATGATTAAAAGACAATAAATACTGTATGTGTTGTTTAGCAGTGAAAAATTTTCTTTTATTTATTTATTTATTTATTTATTTATTTATTTGTTTGCTTGTTTCTTTATTTATTCATTTTGTGGCTGGCTCAGCCTGCCCTGGTGGTGGCGCTGGCGCAGCATGTGGTGCCAGGGATCGAACTGCAGTCCCCGCAGTTGCCTGAGCCCTCCTAAGCAGGCGCTTTAGACCACTGAACCATCTCGCTGGCCCGAAAAATTTTCTATGAAAGGCAAAATCTTGCTGATAGACTTTATGTAAATGTTTTCTCACCCATTTTGCCTTTAGTTGGGAATGGCTTATTTTGTACTGAGTACGCACTTAGTATTAGAAAGGAGTGACAGCCGCGGCACAGTAATGCATGCTTCTTGCATTCACAAGAACAGAAGGGTCACACTCTGAGTGTCTGCCTAGGAAATGAGTGCTGAATAATGCCCTAAAATTATGGTGTTGAGTAACCCCTCATTAAGGTAGGTCAAGCTAACATGACTTTTTACAATATAACTATGCAGAATAAAGAAGCCTTTAGAAATTTCTCCAAAGCTGTTTTGTATCTTAAAAGGCTTAGTTCATGTCTTATGAAACATTAGTTTTTCAGACTGGAAGATTTTTTAGCTGGGGAAAAAATTAGTTCTCCTAACAAATGCATCTGTTGTTGTTGTGAAGTAAATTTTTACGCAATGTGTTGAAGTTCTCATTGGTAAGTATGGAATGAGGAAATAAGCTTGTGTATTTTTTCTTAAAAGACACAATATCTTGAAGTTGGAAGGGCCTTTATCTGAGTGATCTTGTAGCTTCAGAGTTGTTGTGTTTTTATTTTTTGTTTTTGTTTTTGTTTTTGAGACAAGGTCTCACCATATAAACCAGCCTGGCCTTGAACTCAGTGATGCTTCTGCCTCAGCCTCCCAAGTGCTAGGATTACAAGTACGTGCCATCACATCTGACCTTCAAAGTTATTGTGAAGAGCATGACATTTTTATATAGAATATTTTATGCAGGAATATGTATTCCTAGTCACCAGCTGGTTGACTTTAAATAAATGATAGAAACAGCGGAATCAATGAACATTAAACTCAGAGAAACAGAGTAGGATGGTGGCTGCTAGGGTCTGGGAGTAGGGAGAGGAGGGATTGAGATGTCGGTCCAAGCGTAAAACATTTCAGTTAGGAGTAAATTTTACAGTACAACATTGTGACTATAGTTATTGATGTATTTAGTATTCTTTTTTTTTTTTTTTAATTTTATTTATTTATTTATTTGTTTGCTTGTTGTGTTTGTTTGTTTCTTTATTTATTCATTTTGTGGCTCAGCCTGCCCTGGTGGTGGTGCTGGCGCAGCATGTGGTGCCGGGGATCGAACTGCAGTCCCCGCAGTCGCCTGAGCCCTCCTAAGCAGGTGCTTTAGACCACTGAACCATCTCGCCGGCCCTATTTAGTATTCTTGAAGACTGCTACACCATAGCGTTCTTACCACACACACTTATTGAGTGGATTAGTGAATATGTTACATATACAGATATTACATATGATAAGTATATACAAATTTTATCAATGTATAGCTCAATAAAGCTGGGGAAGAAATAAGAAAAGAACTTGATAATTACCAAACTAAATTGCCTGCCATTCAGTCTAAACATTACCTGCACACCTATAAAATAGAAGTGAGAGCACTACTTTGCACAATGAGGTAAAGTATGTAAAAAATATAAATTCTAAGATAGGTGAAGGATTGTGATACAGATAAAATAATAAGATAGCAGAGCAGGTACAATTTTCCTTCTCTTGCATGCTGATTTGTCAGCTGTTCCTTTTCCATTGCCTTGCCTCAAAGCTCTCTGGCATAAGGTCTCATTTGTTTCAGCAGCTATGGGACTGGAACCAGGTGAAATCAGGGAATGAATTTGGGGTGAGCTGCACAGTTAATCCTAGTTTCTGACTTCACCACTTTTATTTCTTGTATCTTGCAAATGGATTCCTCTGTACTTAAGAGTTTAAAACTATAGTGAGTATTCTTAGACCAAACAGCTAACATTGAGTAGGACATAAAATAGTAGGACATAAAATCACTGCCTTATAGAACTATGTCTAAATTCAGTGCCAAATGATCATTTGAGCATTTAAGTCCTGTTGTTTTTCCTTTGTTTCTTTCTTTTTCCTTTGTTTTAAGTTGAAGATGAAGCTCACTGAGGAGGTCAGATCAGTACCACTTCATGTGTCAGCCTGGAGGTATCCCTAGGAGAGCCTCCATAACTCTGTAGACCCTTGAAAAGTTACAAGTGGGCTTGGATTTGGAGATGCCCAATAAGAAAAGTTAAAGGCTGGTGGGACTATAAAGGTAAGTACTTGAATTCTGATCAAAATATGCTTTCTTAAAGCCTTTTCGATTACACATGTGTGTTTTCCTATCTAAAAAAGATCAGAGGTTGCCTTGTATTCCATAATACTAGGCTCAGATAAGGCCTGAGTAAACTGGAATTGCAGTGAGATTGGGTGGTAAGCAATCTCAAAATGGAAGTATCTGCTGATTTAATATTGCTTCTCTTTTTTTCTTTTTGGTCCTGGGAATCAAACATAGATTCTTGTGCTTGCCAGGCAGGTACTTGGCCACTGAGCTATGTGCCCAGCCCACTGATTTAGTATTATAAATCTGAAGTTTGTATTAGGCATTTGTGAACCACCTATTCACACAAATAAAATGTACGTTTTAGCCATGAGTAACAGTATTTTGGAAGTTTTTTGTTTTTATTTATTTACTTATTTATTTTTGGTGCTGGGGACTGAATTCAGGACTTTGAGCTTGCCAGGCAAGCGCTTATGTCACTGAGCTATCTCCCCAGGCCTATAGCAGCATTTTGGACCTACAGTTACTGCCCACAATCAACAAATTAAACGGGCCGTCTCTATATGTGAATATAAAGTGGGCTACATATGGCTGAGTGACGCTTGCTGAAACGTAACTAGAACCCTAGAGCGAGCACTACGGAAGGGAAGGCAGCACACACACAGCCTCAGGATTTGGGTGCTGGGCTTTGTGCTGTACGTCCAGCGCACCAGAGTCAGACCCCTTGCAGCTTATGTTGTTTGCAAGGTAAGGTGGGTATATAACAAGGTTGTCTTTTTAAAATTTTAACTATTCCCTTGCAAGGAGTACTTGGATCAGGGAGTTTTGAAGAAGATATTGTTAATCTTGCATGCTGCTAATATGGAAACTTTTTTTTCCCCTTTTTTCTTTCTTTTTTGTCTTTTTGAGACAAGTGTCTTGCTATGCGGTTCAGGCTGGCTTTGAGCTTACTAGGTAGCCCAAGCTAGTCTCAAACTTGCAATGATCCTCCTGCTCCACCACACAAGTGCTAGGATTACCAGTGTGCATCACCACACCTGGCTGGAACTTTATTTTTTATATTTGGAAACTTTCTTTATTTTTTTTAATTAATTAATTAATTAATTGTTTATTTATTTATTTTATGGCTGGCTCAACCTGCCCTGGTGGTAGGGCTGGCACAGTATGTGGTGCCGGGGATTGAACCGCAGTCCCTGCAGTTGCCTGAGCTTTCCTAAGCAGGTGCTTTAGACCACTGAACCATCTCGCTGGCCCCTGGAAACTTTCTTTAAATGGCAGTGTAGGGGACTTAATTTAGAGCACTGTGCATGCTAGACAAGCTCTCTACTCCTAAAAATATTTTACATAGTTAAAGTGTGACTTAAATACAGGACAAAGAAGGAATGAGTCAGTGTGATGACCATGCATGTCTGTAATCCCAGTACTGCCGTGAGTTTGAGGCAAGTTTGGGCTTACATATTGAGTTCAAGGGTAGGCTGAAGTACAAAAGAAAGAAATAAGAAAGGAAGGAAGGCAGGGAGGGAAGGAGGGAGGGAGGGAGGGAGGAGGGAAGAACGAAAGAAAGAAGGAAGGGACAACCCTCTGATTGTATTTCTCTGAGGTACTTTAACCACTGCAGTTTCTTTCTGCTGTGAGCCAGTATGTCATTCTCATTACATTCTAAAACAAACCATCTTCTGTGGCTCTGCTTTTCATTTCATGTAGTAAGTGCATTCCTTAATAGAACATGGAGTTTTGAAAAAAAATTACTTTTAAATCCTACTAGTTGACTTGAAGAAATTGATGTAGCTTCTCTGAAGCTCAATTTTCTCTGCAAATGTGGGGTTGTGAAGCTTGAGTGAAACAATTTCTGTAGTGTTCAACAAGAACTGGAAATTTTTATTTATTTATTTTAATTTATATATTTGGTCCAGGGTCTTGCTATGCAGCTTGGACTTGTAGGGATAGGAGTGGGAGTTTTAAAAAGATAGACACTGCTTTCTGTTAGTTTATGTTAGTCATAGTAATCTATTATGGCATCGACATCCAATAGCACTTTTTGTGATGATAGAAATGGCCTATATTTGTACAAATATGGGCATGTACGGCTAATAAGAAATTAAAATGTGATCATTGTGGCTGAAAAACTTAATCAAATTGTGACTATATGTAGTACGTGGGGACATATAGATATGGAGCATTAAGGTTCATTCAAAACACAGTTTTTTCCTCATACAGTCTTCTTTGACCAAAGTTTTTTTTTTTAACCTTAGGTGTTCTCTACCACTTACTTGGTATTTATCACTAATTAACCATTTATTTGGTAGTAGGATAATTGTCATGAATCTTGCCCATCTCACTAGATTCTATGTGAGGATATAGATTTTTAATTTTCAAATAGCTTCATGAGAAGAAGTAAGATAAAAATACAAATGCCATTTTAATTTTTTAAAATGTATTTGGTACTGAGACTCACTCCACAGCTTAGACTCATAGTGAGCCTTCTGTTTTCAGCCTCCCCAGCATTGGGATTACAAGCATAGATCACCATGCTTGGACTTATGGTGCTGGGGATCAAACCGTGGTCCCTGTGCTTTCCTAAACAGGTGCTTACTCCACTGAGCTATCCTGCCGGTCCTTAACTGTGATAGTTTTATTTTTTAATTTAATTTAATTTTTTTTTTTTTTTTTTAGTATATTAAAGCCGGCTCAGCCTGTGTTGGGGGTGGGGCTGGCGCAGCATGTGGTGCCCTGGATGGAACCACGGTCCCTGCGGTTGCTTAACTAAGCAGGTGCTTTAGACCGCTGAACCACCTTGCCGACTCTAGTGTGATAGTTTTAGCTAGTGATCTTTTTTCTTTTTCTTTTTAGCTCTGGTAGTTGAATCCAAGGCAAGTGTTCTACTACTGTGCTCTATCCCCTATTCACCCTGAGCTAATGAGTCTTTAGATTGTTATATACAGTACAAAGTATTTTGTAGCTAGTAACTAGGTGAAGAATAGGGAATAATCTGAAGGTTGCCTGAAACAATCAACTCAATGTCTAGCCTGTGTTTCACTTCAAAGTTCAGGTTACACTCAAACTTTGTGGAAGAAATTAAGATTTCTCTCTCTCTCTCTCTCTCTCTCTCTCTCTCTCTCTCTCTCTCTCTCTCTCTCTCTTAATATAGTACAGGTCTACAGGGTGTACAGGGTCTCAATACCAGATGGGACTCATAGTGATTTTCCTGTTTTCAGCCTCCCAAGCGCTGAGATTACAGGTGCGCACCACCACTCCCAGTCTCAATCGCGGTCTCAGTGCGCCCCCCACCCCGTGGGCAGGGCTGACTAGGCTAGCCAGGAATGGAACCTAGACTGCTGCACTCTGCCTAAGCGGGCTGGCCCCTTAAAACCTCTTTCTTATATTGCCATCTTGTGGCGACTGGGTTACAAGTGATGCTAGTTAAATTTTCTCCTGTCAAAGGGTTTTTTGTTTGTCTGTTAGTTTTTTTGGTTTACTGTGACAGGACTACCAACAGTAAAGATTAAATATATTTGATGTTGGCTCAAATGAAATTAAAATATGCTCTGAAAAACTTTTTAAAATGTATTTTGGTACAGGGTCTCACCACGCAGCTCAGACTCACAGTGACCTGCTGGGATTACAGGTGTGTGCCACCGCTCCGGGTCTGGGTGGCGCGCTCAGCACTGAGGGTGGAACCAGGGTCCTTGCGCTTGCCTAGGCAGGCTTTTGGACGGCTGACGCATCTCCTCGGCGCCCTTTGAATGTATTTAGAGGGTGTTTTAAAAACTGAAAAGACGTCTTATCCAAAGATAAAAAAGCAGAATCTACCTCACCGTCAATGTAGCAGTTGTCTACTTACAGGCATCATCCATTTTCTGGGAATTTTCTTCTGAAATTCAGCCTGTACTGCCCGCCTGTTGCTCCGAACAGTTTCTGTGACACATATATCAGGGGCTGGGGCTCACACCAGTTCTGCTACTCGTCCTGCTCCACCCGAATAGCACTTTCTCCTCGTCCGAGGACGTTACTTGCGCGTTGTCTCTTCAGGCAGTTACAAGCTCTCAGCGGCAGCACCTGCACAGCTCTGCCCGGCCGTCGCTGCACTCCAGCGCGCCTGCGCCCTGCGGAGGCCGCGCCTCCTGAAGCTGTCGACTGCGCCTGCGCCGGCCTGGTCCCAGGATCCTCAGCGGCCGTTCTGGCAGGCCCGGTGGCTCTGTCCCGCGTGCTCCTCTGCGGTGGCGACGCGCTGCCAATTCTGGCAGGTAGTGGAGTTTTGGCGGCAGCTGCGTGGTATTCCGTGGCATTTTTGGGCAGGGGACATCAGGCCAAATATTTATTTGAATTATTGTGTTAATATTTTGTTGTTTAGGAAGCAGATCAAAAATTTCAGTGTTAATTTTCTGATGTTCTAGTTCTTAAAATAGGGCCTTGACCTACAGCTCACTGAATGAGCTGTTTCCCCTACCTTGTGGAAAATTTGGAATTAGGCATATCTCTTTGCCAGAAAAGGGTCTCAGCTTTGAAATTTTGCCTAACTCCTGTTTCCCCTATGTTTATTATGCTGCTGGAGATAAAAAATTAATTTTGGTGGGCAGGTGACATTTATTTGTGGATATTCAATGAGAATGATTGAGTGTCAGAACGTCTGTTCTCTGACTAAGGCAGTATTCTTGGGTTGATAAATGTGCACAATTTTGCTTGATGTATAACTGATGTGCCACTGTTATTTTATAAAATATATAACTTACTTTGGTTTGCTCAGAATATTGCTGACCTTTTAGGGTTAGTAAAATTCCATTGAGAGTGGACAGTATTGAAAAATAACTTAACCTAGAGAATTCACTTTTACAAGTATTTTAAATCAAAGAATGGGGCTTAGGAGATAGCTTGGAGGCCTAAGTGCCTGCTTGGCAAGCACAAGGTCCCAACTTCGATCCCAGGTACCACTTGTGGTGTGCTGTGCTGGCCACTGAAACCAGGCATGGTGACGCATGCCTGTAATCCCAGTGCTGGGGAGGCAGAGGATCACTAGGGAGTCTGAGCTGCATATCAAGACCTTGTATCACAAAAAAAAAAAAAAAAAAAAAAAGGATGGCACAGAGTTTTTATACAGATTTTGAGGTATCATAATTGTGAATTGTTAGGATAAGTTATTCCTATGTAATCCTAATGGGCTGCTAGTGTTTTTAAATCAAGACAAGATAGGTAAAGAATCTGCGAAATCAGCTTTGGAAAGCTCAAAAATGTAGTTTATATTGAAAAATGGCTGAAATCATTCCTGGACTGTTATGTTTTCCAAGTATGAGATGTACAACTAAACTATTCTAGCAAAGAAGGAATGGATAATAGAATTGGGGTTTTTCTTAGGTATTGACTAATGGTAAAAGCTACTGATTTAAATTTTACTTACTTGTACTTTGCGGATGGTCCTAAACCTGTTTCTTTTTCAGTTTATTTTTTATTTTTTATTTTTATTTTAGGGAAGAGTCTACAGGGTGTTCAGCATCTCATTACTAGATTGGACTTGTAGTGATCAACCTGTTTATAGCCTCCCAAGAGCTGGGATTACAGGCGCGTGCCACCATGCACAGTCTCAGTGCTCCTGGGGTCAGTGGGTGAAGCCAGTACAGCAGGCCTGGGGATAGAACTCCCCTGCCCTTGTGCCTGCTTGCAGGTGCTTGAATCTTCTGAACTATTTGGCCGGCCCTCCTAAACCCTTTTCCGTATGCATATTGTTACTGACTGTAGTAAGATTTAGAACCATCTGTACATTTAACTTGAAAAGTTCTTTATGGCCATTGAAAGAAACACAATATTGTTGAGAAAGTAAAATCAGTGTAACAGTGATTAAAATAAACACAAAAAATATAATGTACATTATTTTATCAAAATAAGATAAAACATGTTTAATTTTTGTTTACTTACTATTGCAATTTGACTTATTTCCCTTTTTATTGACTTTTAATCAGGTCTTTTCAGCACCTGAAGAACTCACTATCATGTCTCTGTGTGAAGATATGCTGCTTTGTAATTATCGAAAGTGTCGAACCAAACTGTCTGGCTATGCGTGGGTCACTGCCTGCTCTCACATCTTCTGTGATCAGCATGGCAGTGGTGAGTTTAGTCGATCACCTGCTATCTGCCCTGCTTGCAACAGTACCCTTTCTGGAAAGTTAGACATTGTCCGCACAGAGCTCAGTCCATCAGAGGAATATAAAGCTATGGTATTGGCAGGACTTCGGCCAGAGATTGTGTTGGACATTAGCTCCCGAGCATTGGCCTTCTGGACATATCAGGTTAGTGCTTAGAGGGCTTTGTCTCTTGAGTGTACAAGTCTATATGGAAGTTTCTAGTGATTTTCTTTATTTTGTATTTGTTTTATGGCGATATGCAAAATTTTCTTTGTAATAACTGGTTTGTACTTTTCAGAAGTATTTTTGAAAATCTATAAGGAGAGTTTTTTATTTTTGTTTTTTAGGGAAGAGTCTACAGGGTGTTCAGGGTCTCACTATTAGATTGGACTTGTAGTGATCTGCCTGTTTACAGCCTCCCAGGAGCTGGGATTACAGGCACACGCCACCTTGCCCACTCTCAATTGCTGTCTCAGCACACCCCGGGGGGGGGCAGGGCTGGCATGGCAGGGCTCGGGGATCGAACCCCCAGCCCATGTGCTTGCTAGCAGGCGCTTTAATCCATTCAGTTATTTGGCTGGCCCAAGCAGAAATTTTTAAAACACTCTGTAATTCTGTCACTCAGAGACACCCATTTATCTACCACTACCCCTACCCCCACCTCCACCCCCCATCTTTTTGAGACAGTGTTTCACTATACAGACTGGCCTTGAACTCCCAGAAATACTCCTGCGTGCCTCAGCCTCCCAAGTGCTGGGATTATAGTCAAGCACCACCATCCTGACTTTTTTTTTAAATAAGCATTTCCTGAATTGTATGCCATTCTTGTTTGGAGCAAAATTAATCTTCCCTGTATTGTTGCAGTTTTCTTATATGTGCTACCCAAGCAAGCAGCATATTGTTTTTGTTTTGTTTTGGGTTTGTTTGTTTTTTGTGGCTGGCTCAGCCTCCCTGGGTGTGGGGCTGGTGTGGCATGTGGTGCTGCAAATTGTCTAAGCAAGTGCTTTAGACAGCTGTTCTATCTCACCAGCCCTAGCAGCACACTGTTAATATTTTTGTTTGTGCATAAATACATATTTTTGCACAAAAATAGGATAATATTTGACCAGTTAAAATTCACAAATGCTGGGAGTGGTGGAGCACACTTACAATCTCAGCAATCAGGAAGCTGAGGCCGGAAGATTGCCATTAATTTGAGGTCAGCCTGGGTTACGTAGTGAGTTCAAGGCCAGCCCAAACTACCTAGTAGTATGTCTCCAGAAACCAAAGGAAAAAAAAAAAAAGAGGTGGACAGTGTTGATGATATAGCCCTGTGGTAGAACATACATCTAGTATGCGTGAAGCCCTTGGGTTTGATTCCCAGCATGTGTACCTCCACACACATTCCACACAATTAAGTAAATAAGGTTAGCAATATGTAATGAATATTTTTTAAGTACTTTCAGTTAACTAGTCTATAATGGTCATTCTAATGGCTGCTATCTTAATCATGTGTTAATGAGTTATTAAAAATGATGTGATGAGCATTTTTTATTATCACTTGCTATTTTTCAATACTTTGCTAAGATTAAATTGGTGAAGGCCAATAAATACATTTTGAAGGCTTTTCTGTGTGTGTGACTGTGTGCGCGCTACTGGGGACTCAATCTAGAGCCTCGTGACTACTAAAGCAAGTGCTTCACTACTGGGCTACATCCTCAACCTTTTTAAGTTTTTTTAGTTTCAGAGAGGGTCTCACCAAATTTTCCCAGGCTAGCCTCACCCTTTTGATCTTCCTGCCTCAACCTCCCAAGTGCTTAGGGTTAAAGGGGTACATTAAATGGCTGGTTCAATTTGAGCACTTAGTTGTAATATTTAAAAAATGTTCTCTAGGACCAGTGAGAAGGCTCAGTGGACTGAGTGCCTGCTTAGGAAAGCGTAGGGACGGGGTTTGATCCCCAGCACCACATACCTGCCAGACTTAACCCTGGCCATACTAAGCTGAGTGACTGAGTCTGGGCATGGTGGTGCATGCCTGTAATCCCAGCTCTGGGAAGGCTGGAAACAGGAGGATCACTTGGAGTCTGAGCTGCGTCCTACCAAATAAATAAATTAAAAACCAAATTGTTTTCCAGTAAGGCATATCCTTTTATGTGTTCTCAATAAATATATGAGGGTGCTTAGTTTTCCACATTTTAAATCAGTTATATGTAGGTAAAATAGGTTCTTCCTGCATTTTTTTTTTTTTTTTTACTTTTTATTTTTGGCAGTGCCAGGGATCTAACTTGGGACCTTGTGCTTGCCAGGCATGAACTTATGCCATATCCCTAGCCCTCTTTATGCATTTATTTTATGTTCTTTTTAGGAATTTTGAGACAAGGTCTTGCTACAAAGGTCAGGCTGGTCATGAATTCATTATGCAACCAGGATGGCCTCAAACTGGCAGCCCTCAGCCTTTTGAGTGCTAGAATTACAGCCATGTACAACCATGTGCAGCTTACTTGATGAGTCCTTTTTTTTTTTTTTTTTTTACTTTAGGGAAAGGTCTATCGGGTGTTCAGGGTCTTACTACTAGATCAGATTCATAATGATCTACCTGTTTACAGCCTCCCAAGAGCTGGGATTACAGGCCTGTGCCAATATGCCCAGTCTCAATTGTCATCTCAGTGTGTCCCAGGGGTGGGACTGGCATGGCAGGCCCTGGGATCGAACCCCCAGCCTCTGTGCCTACTTCAGGTGCCTTGATGAGTTTTAGGTAAACATATTTTCTTGCATTTTTTCTATATATTGCTTTTATGGATTTCCTGTTTCAGTTTGCTTATTTTATTTTTATTTTTTTTTGCAGGACTGGGGTTCGAACTCACGATCTTGCACTTGCCAGGCAGGCACTTATACCACGGAGCTATCTCCCCAGCCCCAAGTTTGCTTATTTTAGTTGCTATGGTCTCCTCTCCTATTTGTAACAATTCTCTATATATGTAGGTTACCCAAACACAGGGCATGTTTGGACATGCCTGTAATTACGTCATTGTTGGAGGTTGACAAAGGAAGATATAAGTGTGATCTCAGCCTGGGCAATTTAGTGCCTTTGCAAGATCCTATTTCAAAATTTAAAAATAAAAGAAGTTGGGGATATAGGTTAGTGTGAAGTTCCTTTCAATCTGCAGTAGTGCAAAAAAGAAAAAAAGATTAAAACAAAAAATTTAAAAGACCTTGTTTTTCTTTTGTGTATGTATGAGGTTTGTAATGTGTAATTTTCTGTCTTTGTCTTAAGTCTTTCTTTTCTTATTGGCAAAGGTACATCAGGAACGTCTCTATCAAGAATACAATTTCAGCAAGGCTGAGGGTCATCTGAAACAGATGGAGAAAATATATACGCAGCAAATACAGAGCAAAGATGTGGAGTTGACCTCTATGAAAGGAGAGGTCACTTCCATGAAAAAAGTGCTAGAAGAATATAAGAAAAAGTTCAGTGATATCTCTGAGAAACTTATGGAACGCAATCGCCAGTATCAAAAGCTCCAGGGCCTTTATGATAGCCTTAGGCTGCGAAATATTGCTATTGCTAACCAGGAAAGCAATCTTGACCCATCTGTGATTACACAGGCTGGTGTTTTTGGTTTCCCATTAGGTAAGACAGCACACATAATATCCAATGTCTGATATTTATTTATTTATTTATTTATTTTTTGTCTTTTTGAGACAGGGTCTCACTCTGTAGTTCAGGCTGGCCTTGAGCTCACTTTTGTAGCCCAGGCTGGTCTCGAACTCGCACCGATCCTCCTGCCTTAGCCTCCCAAGTGCTGGGATTATAGGCGTGCGCCACCACGTCCGGCTCTCAGTGTCTGTTCTTTTTTTTAAAATTTTATTTATTTATTTATTTGTTTGCTTGTTGTGTGTGTTTGTTTCTTTATTTATTCATTTTGTGGCTGGCTCAGCCTGCCCTGGTGGTGGCGCTGGCGCTGGCGCAGCATGTGGTGCCGGGGATCGAACTGCAGTCCCCGCAGTTGCCTAAGCCCTCCTAAGCAGGCGCTTTAGACCACTGAACCATCTCGCCGGCCCCTCTCAGTGTCTGTTCTTTAAATCAACAATTTTTTTATACTGTGCTCTGCATAGGTCCATGCAGTTAAGGGACACTGCCAATGTGGAGTCATGGTAAGCTATGGATTCTTTGGCCATGTATCAACCTATACATCACTGATTTTTATCTATTGTGTTTGCTCATATTTAAGTCATATCTTTAATGTGAATAAATTTTATCCCTGAAAATTAAAGTTTAAATGTGTTTCGGCATGGGGAGACAGCTCAGCAGCTTAAATACCTGTCTAGCAAGCATAAGGTCCTGAGTTTGATCCCTCGTACCAAAAAGTAAATTAATTCATTAAATCTATTTTGTTGCATAAGAAATATATTGGTCTATATTTATTGATTCTTTGATAAGTAACAAGAACCTTATTAATGTAATTTCCAAGACTTTGAAATGGGTACATTTATTATCGTTAGTAACTTGCTCATGATCACAGAACCTATAATCTTAACTATTTGCCATCCTCTGGGAACGCCTTGTTTTATTTTTTTTCCCCCTGCACAAACCAGTACTGCTTGCACAGTTCTTATTATGAATTTGATTGGTTCATCACTTTGTTTATACTTTTGTCCATTTGACAAATAATTATCAAACATGTTTTGTGTACCAGGCTACTAGTAGGTAGGTAAGGTATGATGCTTTTTTTTTTTTGAGACAGGCTTTCACTGTACTGTTCAGGTTGGCCTTTAATTCAATTATGTAACCCAGGCTGGCCTCAAACTCACAGGAATCCTCCTGCCTTAGCCTCTGGAGTGCTGAGATTACAGGTGTGTGCCATTACCCAGCATTTACATAGGATTCTAAGCAATGAAGATATAAAGATTATCCAGATAGGATTATTGCCCTTAGAAAGTTTGCAGTCTAAGATGCTTGTGAGATGCCTCACAGATGAATCTGTATTTTCCTGAATTTTCTTCTCTGTGTTATTTCTGTTACAACAGAATCCAGTGGATTTTTTTTTTCTGCTGTTGGTATGAATTACATTAGGGTGTAAAACCTGTTATACTAGACTTACCTATGTTTTCATTTTGAAAACATTTATCTTATGAGCTAAGGAAAAAGATATAGTGAGAAAGGAAATAATGTTCTAGAAAAGATATGAAGTGATAAGATGAGATATATAAGTTATAAGAATTAAAACAGGGCAAGGCAGATAGCTCGGTAGAATAAGCACTTGCCTGGCAAGCACAAAGTCCTAAGTTCAGTCCCTGGTACTGAGAAAAAAAAAAAAAAAAAAAAAAGAATTAGAACAAAAACAAGTTTTTGCTTTTCAACTACTC
>PVKN010025403.1:0-14137 GCA_004027915.1 Capromys pilorides | reverse complement strand
GGTCTAAAGCACCTGCTTAGGAGGGCTCAGGCAACTGCGGGGACTGCAGTTTGATCCCCAGCACCACATGCTGCGCCAGCGCCACCACCAGGGCAGGCTAAGCCAGCCACAAAATGAATAAATAAAGAAACAAACAAACACAACAAGCAAACAAATAAATAAATAAATAAAATTTAAAAAAAAAAACAAAAAACAAGACAGATGCCAAGCATGTAGAATATGAACCATTATCTATTTATTCCATTTTTGGTTAGAGCAAGTCTTGGGAGTTTCTCGTTTTCAGAAATAGATGGTCATGTGGTTGTACACAGGCAGATGTTTTCTTTTCCTGGAATCAGCTGAGACTGAAAGAGGAGAGCTCAACCTGAATGAATTCCTAGGTGAGAAATGAGAAAGACAAGTTACTTAATTACCCAAACATTCTTTAGAAAAATAGGAGCCTACTTTCATGCTATTTCTTTTTTATGTTCTCCCTTTGCTTGTGTAGTAAACATTTAAGTTCTTTGCAGTTTGGACAATGGGATGATGATCCTGAAATACATTTTCATGCTGGGGTCCTTGTAAAAGATCCAAATGCGTAGCCAGCTTCAGCAGAAGAGGATGCAGTAGTTTGTGTGCATGCACAGGCTACAAATGGTGGACTCTTCTCTTCACCCTCACCAGATACTGGGGATCACATCCATGAGAGGAATGCTGCCAGGACTCTGCAGATTTCTTTCCATAGTACCTGGATCATAACTCTTTGCAGTCTGTTGCAGAACCCTTCTCCATCTTTGCTGATTCCACAAAAAATACCTTGATCATGTATTCAAGGGGGAAGAACACAGAATTGTCCACATAAGAAAATGCCAAAGACTTCTTAGTCCACCAGAAACTTCTTTTTGGAGTGCTTGCAGAGCTTTGGTACTGCTTGACTCATCCGCTTCCACTTGTAGAGCTCGTACTGTAGTCTCAGTGTGTATAAGTACTTAGTCTCTTCCGAATGCTCTCATACTTTTGCATTTAAAAGTCCCACCAATTAAAAGTCAAAATGAATTTCTACTCTTGTGGAACTCATTTTCTTTTGTTTTCTTGCTTAACTTTAGGAGAACATAGTTTACTTTCTCGTACTAGTTCTTTGCAGATAGACCCATGTATGAATTGTATGTTGGCTGATAGGTAGCAAGGCCAGGAACAGCAGAAAGTATTGTAACTAGTCCAGTCATGTAGCCATGAGCCAACATTCCATAGAGCTACCCAAGGGATTTAGAAATTTTTGTGATTGTCAGTAACTTTCACTGAGACTATGGCAAAACTTGAGCATTTTGCAGCCTGCAGTCCCATAGGAAAGTGTGAAGGGAGTTCCCATCATAAAAAAGGAAACAACTTTTGAAGTTTTTGCAGAATGCACTTTAAGCATAATCAATACCCTCCTAAGTACTTCATTAAATACTTTGACTGAAGTCACTGCATTGCACTGATTCTATGTAGGCTAGAAAATGTCAGTGCATGGGCTGTTGTCGTCACATTTTATTACCTGGTACAGTACATTGTCTGCTTAGTGAACACAGTTGGGGTTGCTATCCTAGTTTCTTCTGAGGGAAAACCATGCCAAGTATAACCCTGCAGGATTGAGATTCTGTGGGAGGATTGTTGTACTGAAAATTAATATAGAGTGGGTACACTTTATTTTCTCAAAGGAAGGATGAGGGCAGAGATCATGCCAAGAAAAGCCCATAGGTTGGAATGGTGTGGGGAAGGAAATGTGGTGAGTCCTAATACAATGGAAAAGTTCTTTCTCATGATTAGATCCAAAATGTTGGGGGCAGTATGCTGTATTGCTCTTTGGTTTTAAAAGATTTCTTGTATTGTCCTCAATTCTACTTTCAAAAGCAGGGGAAGGAAAAGCTTATTGCGAAGTCTGGAGCCATAGGCATTATAAACATTACCAGCATCCCCCCGCCCCAAAGTCAGTATCTAATTGCTGTACCCTTCAGCTGTTCCACATAATTAACTTTGCCACATGGTTCAAGGCAAACCTGGAGGAAATTGGGCACTGAGTGGCACAGCTCCTCGCTTAGCCCTTCGTGTTGGGCTGCAAGGTAGAAAGAAGCGCTTGCTCATTTACCTCAGTCTGCGAAAAAGATTTCCTCTACCTCTTGAGAAGCAATGTGAAGGGTGTGGTGGGGGAGGGGGTCGAATTTGACTAAAAGGGAACTACAAAGGATTTTCTTTGCTTTTATTTTTCAGAATCTATCAAATTAATGCTGCCATTGTTGGAAAGTGTTGCTTAGTTTTCGTAATAGATCTCTAAGAAGCACGTCTTTTATGCAGGTAGTAATTGTGGCTTTTAAGATTAATATGAATTTATTTACTTAAAATCAAATCACTTTGTGACTAGTCATAATTTTCCTGAGCATTTTATTGAAGGCAAATACGTCTTTAATTTGCTACATTTAGTTGTAGGAGACGTTAAAGAATTCAAGCTTTCTTACTGGAAAGTCCCGCAAAGCAGTTGTTGGCAAAGATTAAATCTGTGGATGTCCTTGGCTGTCAGGAAAAGCCCTCTGTGTTCCCAGGAGCGCCTGTAAAATGTTAATGTGGAGCTGTGCAGAGGCGAGGGAGCAATCTCATTTCAGCACCACACGACTTGCTGCCGGGAAAGCCTGCTCCAAGGTGTGCGTGGGCGGGAGAGTGCGGGCTGCGCTGGCTCAGGTGCATTACAGAGCAGATCCGCCTTCTCCCCGGGATCCCTCCAACTCCAGCACTTGGTAATTCCTAAATGCTGCTGTCCCTTCAGCTTTAAAGTGATAATGTTCTTGTAGGAATGAGGAGCAAAAAGCGTAAAAAGAATGATTTTAAAACACTAATCAACTAATTCCGCATGTGACTCCTACTGGATGGAGCTGTTTAAGCAGTATCTGCTATTGTCAAGGAAGCGGGAATTCCGAATCTCTCCAGGCCCTTTTTCTTTTCCTGTACCCAGGGCTCCTCCTGCCTCCATATATTTCGTATGCAGATGCGGTTTCATGATCAGCAGGAGAATCTCCCCAGTTTCCACATGTATCGCATAGTCAGCAAAGCAAATGGCAAAGGTGGCCGTTCAGACAAACCTGGCTGTGCTACTACCAGCAGTTCTCTAATAACCTTGGTGCCTCTGCAGCAAGGTTAGTGGCTCAGTTTACTGATGCTACAACTCTTCTCTTCTCCTCTGCCTCCATACATTGCCCCACCTCCTCTCCTGCCATCCCCTACCACTTAGGCTAGTAAATCTGCCTGTGGTGTGCGAAAGTAGACATACAATTTTCAAAACATATTTGGAGTTTTAAAAAATGTGCATAATGGAAATATATCCCCATGTCCAAAAACATTCTGTGATTGCCATAGTTAGTGGCAGATTAAGGAAACAGAATATAAAATTCCAAATGTATTCTAGGAAGTGATGCTTGTTGAGTAGGCATTTATCTGACAGATTGCGATGAGCTTCTTTTGTGTGTTGGCATATACTCTAGTATTGCAATTTTATTCACTTTTAGTGTTTATATAAATTCTCATTTCATGGAAACAAAAGCTCACTTTATCTGTGACCTACGTCTGTTGTAAGAGCTCTACAACTTATACCTTGGCTTAATGTGTAAGTAAAATATTATAATGTATGTATAGCCACTTATTTTAAGTTAGTGTCAGTTGTCAGTGTAGTAATAGAAATGAGGGAAGAGAATCTTTTTGGGAAGGAGTTTTTTTTTTTTTTTTAAATAGAAATCAAAGGAGTGTTGCTCAGCAACTGTTCATAGATGTTTACTGAACATATTCTATGAGAATGTATTAAACACTTTAGAAATTCTAAAGAAAAATAATATCTTTGCCTGCAAGCTGTTTCTTACCAGTTTTAGATACAAGTTACCCATGGATCAGTAAGTAGAGTGCATTCAAAAAAGATATTGTGCTGTGCAATACAAGTTCAAAAATTTCATAAAGCACAATGGACTAATTTACCAGAAAGACCATTTAATTAGATGCGAGACTAATGTTCAGAGGTGTCACCCAATTTGTTAATGTAGTTCCAGCCTGCTGTGGAATTCTGGCTGGCTTATTTTTAGTTGTTAAATGTCTGTCCTCTCCAGTTTTGTATTTGAACACATCAACGCAGAGTGAGAAGCCACTATTTTTGCTACCAAAAATGAGTCACACAGTAGAAAGAAATGTATTTAGAATCAGATATGTCTGATTTCAGATCTAAGCTGTGCTGATTCGTAGCTCTGTGCCCTCTCTTAGCCTCAGTTTTCTTACAAGAATTGAAATGATAGTTAATAATTCAGAAGTTTGTTGGGGTTAAATTACTTTGAAGCATAAAACATTATTCCCCAGTTTCCTCACTAAATCTTTATGGAAGCATGCCATTACTGGTAGTCTGCGTAAGCTTGAAGTTGTAGATGTTTGCACACCATTTGTTCATTTGCAAATCACCAACTTTGTGTTTCCCTATTCTTGTTTATAAATCTTTACAGCCTGAGCTTTAAATAGCCGAAAGCAAAGAAAATTTATAGATCAGGATAGAAGAATTTTTCAAGGACATAGTTCAGTCTCAAGATTAAAAGGATACAATTTATGTGAGCTTAATAATATAAAATTATCTTTATATCAAATTGAAAAAAAGTTTGAAAGGTGAGCTTATTGTCCTTGTACCTTATAAAACAGTATGTCTTTTCAGATATGACTGAGGGCCTACTTTATGAGAAGGGTTTCTGGCCACTATACTCTACAACAATCTTGTCTCATTGAAAATTCAGTTTGTCTTGGCTATGCAAGCTTAATTGAATTGACCTCTCATTTGGCACTTAGTGTTGCTGTAGTCCAGTATTGTCTACTTTTATGGTTGTATAATGTCTTCCCAATTAAATTGTGAATTCTTAGGGTTTATAGACTTTGACTTATAATTCTTTATTTCTCCCAGCATCTCACTGATGTTCTGTACATAGTAGGCGTTGAGCTGCTATCTTGGACTTGAGAACAGTGATAAACAGTTGTCATAAAACGAGAACCAATTCTATTCTATATTCCAGTCATAGGGAGGAGTTCTGGCTTATTCATTTGGTAGATGCCCACCCTAATGTAAATAGTTGTTGACTTTGAGTGATGGTTAAACAGTTTAATGACTGCTTTCCAATGTAGCACTGAAATGATGGCAGAGAAAACAGATGTAGTAGCATAAGAAGTTGCACCTACAAACCAGTGATAAGCAAGCTCTACCTATACTTTTCATTTGGAAATTTTACACAACATTCATGTTGCTAAAAGATGAGTAGAGAATGGTATTTTTAGGGGGGAAAAAAAGAACATTTTGAATTGGGTGCAGGGACACATAGCTGTACTTGGGAGGTGGAGACAGGAGGGTCCCAAGCTCAAGATCAGCCTAGAGAAGTTAACAAGACCTTGACTCAAAATAAATAAATAAATAAATAAATAAATAAATAAGGGGCTGGCCAGATAGCTCACCAGACTAAAGCACCTACTTGGGCAGAGCGCAAGGGCTGGGGTTCCATCCCCAGCATGGCCTGGTGGTCCTGCCCCCGGGGCACGCTGAGATGGTGATTGAGACTGGGTGTGGTGGCATGCGTCTGTAATCTGAGCACTTGGGAAGCTGAAAACAGGAGAATCATTACAATGATTTCCAGGTTTGCTATTTCCATGAATGTCTTAGGCCTTATCTTTTTCTTCAAGAGAGTGGTCCGATCTACATAATGAGACCCTGTATACCCTGTCCTAAATTCATAAAAAATAAAAATAATAAGTAATAAAAAGGGCTGGGGATGTAGCTCAGTGGTAGAATGCCTCTGGGTTTGATCCCTAGTACTGAAAAAAAAAAATTCATTTGAAGGCTGGGTGGTAGAATGCTTCTCTACCATGCACAAAGACCTATATTCTATCTCCATGGTCAGAGGAAAAAAAAATTATTTTGTATTTTGTGTTGTCACCTAATAGTACCTCATGAGTAGTCATCTTACAGTGGAGTGCTTGCTTCTGGTTGGTAACATCTCTTACTTTGAAATATACTATAGTGGAAGAGGTAGTCTGTTGGAATAAACCTTACATTTGCTAAAGACTAAGACAGTAATGGATGAGAATGCCTGACTTTTTTTCCTCTGAAAACAGCGGGCTGTCATGTTTTGGAGCAAGGTTTGCTATTTCCATGAATGTCTTATGCCTTAACTTTTTCTTCAAGAGAGAAAAATAAGACTACACCTTGCACTGGTGAATTTGCTCTTTCTCAGATGATTATTATGTCTGTGATAATGGGAGTGGCTGGGGCTTTGGAAACAGTTAAGATACTTAAGATTCTAATCTTTAACACAATAGGAAGTCTAAATGTTTTAGATCTAAATACTACTACACAATTCAGGATTTCTTATTGATAGTAAAACTAACAGTTGACATCTAATATAATCAAATAGTTTGAATTTGAATGGTTGCTTTTAAATGTTAGCTATCATATAGCATTTGAAAAATGTTTATTGCTTCTGTGAATGTTTAGTTTTGTTAGCTTTAGCTTTATAGGCTCAAGAATTTATAATGCTAGGCTTATATTGTATGGCCTAATCATCTTATTTTGAACTCTGATTTTGTTTTATGCTCCCTTTTCACACTATACCCAGATAAAATACAATGAAATATATTTGACACACAATTTTGCCACTTAGTTTTACGAGTCTGAGCTACTTAGTGAGACCCTGTCCCAAATACATAAATTAAAAAAAATGTTTGTCTTATAACATTTCTCAACTTCTGAAATTAGATGTGTATTTCTAGTCGTGGCATAGAAATTGCTATTTTCTTTAAGTTATTTTAGATGACCAAGCTGCTTAAATTAAACCGCATAATATGGAGCACTAGAAAAGAAATTTGAATATCACCTTGCATAATCAGAGATCTATAAAATGGTATCAGTTGCTCCTCTCAGGACATGGCCCATTTCTGTCTTGTCTTTTCTTTTCTTTCTATGTATTTGGTATAGGGTCTCACCATGCAGCTTGGACTTATATTGATCCTCCTGCTTTGAGCCTCCCCAGCACTGGGATTACATGTGCACTACTACTCCTGGTCTTGGTGGCCAGTTTAGCTTTCTTTGGGGTCAGGACTGGCACAGCATTTGGTGCCAGGGATCAAACCCCAGTCCGTATGCTTGTCTAAGCAGACACTTAGGCCACTGAGCTATTTTGTTGGCCTCCATCAACTATTGCTGGTTATGCACTTCTGAGATATTTACTGATTTGAGTTCTGATTTGAACCATGATTGATTCAGTAGGCATTATGGGGAATTCTGTGCCATGCACATTATAGACCACTTGCACTGTCAACTGTAGTTCATAAGTCCACACCTTGTGGATTCCTCTTATCCCTACAACATTGAAGTTGTGATACCAACTTTGTGCTCTAGGTCTAGTGTCTTTCATATCAAAAAATTAAGCACTGAAGATGGGAAGAAAGACATTTCCTGATCTGTATCCGGTGAATGTTGGCCTAACTTTAGGGCCATCTGTCCTCTTTGTACCTGTGGTTAACGGTTGGGGGAAAGCTACATAGAAAGTTGTGTGTGCTGTATTCTTTCCAGAAGCCTAATCAAATATGAAAAGATTGTTAGTTATTAAAACTTAAGATGAATCACAGGCACTTCTCTTAGAAACTGTGGTATTAGGAAAACTACAAGATAATTCTGATGCATTTTATTTTATTTTGCAAATGAATGGAGATGAAGGTAGAGCAAGTATAGAGTTGAAATACATATATCGCCTCTTAAATTGAATCTGTTTGCTTCATGAAATAACTCTGGGTATTCTTGGGATTCCCAGGTGTTTATTTATTTATAGACCTGCATCTAGGGAAGGCTTTGGCTACATAAGAAAAGCTATGAGGCATGCTGTCTGTCGCTAGGCTGGGAAAGCTTTGATTGCAAAAGTACTTTTGTGAATAAACATATTAGAGTTGAAATGCAGTCTCTTAGGATCTTAAAGTCTGTATATATTTTAAATCATAATAGTGCTTTTCATTTTGATTATAGAGAAATAACAAACAAAGAAAGACATGTGGTTTGATAAAGACAGACACATCAGATATTTTGGAGGCATTTCAGAATCTTGAAAGCCTTGCTCCATTGGTGTACACTTAGTGGATGCTCATCAGAGTGATCGATTCCTCCTCAGAAGGCATAGCCTACATAGGACGTACGTGTTCACGATAGCCTTGTAGAAGGGGGAGGGGTGGCAAGTGTGTTAAAATTTAAAGTGACGTGACTGTTCATTGTCCATACCTAGGATGCAGAGACACATTTTGTCTTTGTTGCTCTGCTTTTTCTCCAGTGGTATCAAACAAAAGCTGGTCTTATCTCATTTTAGAGTCCTTCAATTATGAAATGGCTGCAGTGTGTTAAAGTGTAAATCTATAAATCTCAGCTGCTTCTATTTCTTAACTATAACTAGAAAAGTTCTACAAAGTGGATAAAATAGCATTTTTATTTAATATAGTATGTAGGCTGCAGACCATATCCTTAATATTGATTATTTTATCTCTTTCTGACTTTTACTGTCTTGACAGCATCCATCCCTATGTATATACTCCCTGAGCAGGAGAATGGTGTAAGTTTTGTTTTTAAAACGTTTTTTGGGGAGTGAGGCGGGGGGAATGCAGCTGAACTATCTCCCTGGCCTGTTTTTGTTTTTTAGATAGGATTTTGCTACATAGTGCAGGATGGCCTTGAACCCACTTATGTAGCCCATGATGGCCTTGAACTCAGCTCCTCCTGCCTCAGCCTCTTAAGTGCTGGGATCACAGACATGTACCACCGTGCCTGGTGTTTCTCTGTACTTTTATGTAAGAATGTGACATTATATAAACTTATTTTCAATTTTTCCCTTTTGAATTTTATTTTTATGTAGAAAATTCATTTTAAATACCAAAAAACTAATGAAGATTTTTAAATTACTAGAAGAGGTTGCTGTCTCACTGCCCTTTATCAGGAGAACCCACATGCATAGTAGTTGTAGAATAGAGCCTTTAAAGTCAGGTTGGAATCTGACTCTACCACTTCCCAGCTGTCTGACCTTGAATAAAGTCAATATTTTTGTGAATATAAGAATAATGAGGGGGCCAGGGGAGATAGCTCCGTGGCACAAGTGCCTGCCTGGCAAGTGCAAGGTCGTGAGCTCAAACCCCAGGCCCGCAAAAATAAATAAACAAACAAACAAATAAATAAATAATAAAGTGAAGATAGAAGTTTAATTTAAAAAAAGAATAATGATGGTGCCCTCTCAGGACTTTGTTTTGTAGATTGCTGTCCATATAGGGTATGGTTTATTACATGCTGGTCTCCAACATGTTGGGGGCAGTAAAGGTTATGTTGCTTTCATGGCTGGTCTCAGCAGACATAAATGGCAGTGATGATTATAATGCTACCTAAGAACCTAGAAATAAGCATTGCCACACAGTCTGCCCCACACTTTTACTTGGCCAGTAAACCAATAGATAGGAAGTCAGATGTTGAAACCACTCAAAAAGAGAGTTGGTCGCCGGGTGCAGTGGCGCACACCTGTAATACCAGCACTTGGGAGGCTGAGGCAGGAGGATCGCTGTAAGTTTGAGACCACCCTGGGCTACAATGTGAGCCAAGGCCAGCCTGAACTGCATAGTGAGACTTTGTCTCAAAAAGACCAAAAAAGAGAGAGAGAGAGAGTTGGTGACAAAATGAAGTGATGGAGGAACTACTAATACATTTTTATAGACGCTCAGTAGCCTGAGTCCACTTAATATAATATATATACAATATATATAATGTATATACATACATACGTATGTACGTACACACATTATATATCATTGTGGTTCTGAGGATTTACTTCATTTCTTATTTATTTGCCTATTTATTTCATCAGTATGTGTTTGTAATATGTACATTTTACAGTCATCTTGAATTGGTACTTGTATATCATATAGCCTATTTCTTTTTTTTATATCTCCTTCCCTTTCCCTTCCTCCCTCCTCTAGTTCTCCTTTCCCCCATTTCATTCTTGTTGATATTGTTAATCTTTGTTCATGGTTATGGCATATAATGTCCACATTCATCGAGGTTATTAGAACCTTGTAGCTGCATATCTTCACTACCTGTGTTCTCTTTCCCCTCACCCTCCCTCTCACCTCTGGTTCCCTGGACTCCTTCCCTGGCTTTACTTTGTTAAAGTGGGGATATGCTGGTATCTGGTTATCTGTTGCTTTATAACAAACCCAAGTTAGTGACTTACAGCAATAATAATAATTTTATTATTACTTCTCATACTGTTTTGTATAGATGGGGCCCAACATGGTGGCTTTTGCTTTAGATACTTTTTAAGGAGTTGAAGAAGGCATAAGACTTTAATCTGTCAAGCAATGTCTATATAAATGTGGTACTCTAGGATCTCAGTAAAAGTACTCTGGACTAATACTTGTGAGTTCAGAAAGTAAATGTGTCACTGAGCACCCAAATGCAGCCAAAAGCAAGTTGTTCGTTAGCAACCAGTGTAGAGGCCCCAAAGCTGGAAGACTAAACCACACCCATTCATTCCTTCAAGCAAGTGAGAGCAAGAGGGGTGGTGACTGTGTGCCCCACACAGAAGCAGGGGGGGATTCTTTTCCAGACCCAGCCCTTGGGGCTGTTGCTCATACCCATGGCTCTACAGTCTCCATTTGCCAGCCTTTGAGGTGCAGACACAGGTGTGGTGGTGAGGGTAGGAACATGAATGGAGGCTGGCCCTGTGTTGGTGACTGAGGAAGTGAGGTACTCTCCTCCAACCACAACGGATTTCAATGTTCATAAAATGAAATAGTAAGAAAACAGAAAACGTAAGTTTAAGGTTATCTATTACCAAAATAGAAAAAATAACCTGGAGGTTAGAAATTGAAAAGCCTTCAAATGTAAGCCATTTTTTCAGACTTTTCAGCTTGTATAGATAAATTAATAGCAGAGGGTGCTACCGACAAGCACATTAAACAGATGAGGTTTATGGGTTTGGAGTTTTTCCTTTGTGGCAAGTATTGTCAGTTCTTTCCACTTTGTATTATTAAATGAAAGTTCTATAGCTTCCTGGGCTTCCTGAGTATCACAATAGGCAGCAGAAGGTGGGGGGAAATGAGAGCCAATGGGATGAAGAAATAAGAGAAAAATGTGAAGAACGTTGCTAATGATCTTGTGAAGGAATGGTTTCTAAAACAAACACAGAGCGGGGAAAAAGAACACAACAAACAAGCTACTCTGGCAGCTATAATAATAAAAGCCAAGATAGACTACCCATATGGAAAAACCCACCTACTTCTGCTCCTAAAAATTACTGTTTCACCCTATCTTCTCTTACAGTAAGACTCATAAAGGAGAAGAGGGTAAATGAGTATCATTCTATTATAAAAGAAATATAGAAGCAGTGAGTCCTGAATAATACAGATGAAATATGCAATTCTCTTGGTACATGACCTGAAGGTTGTACAGGGAATGAAACCACTGTTAGTTAACCTGTCTTGAAAAGCAACTCAACACAATTACTCCAGATTCATAAATATTTCAAACTAAGTTTGACTGGTGATGTTGTTGTAAAAAATTTACCAGATCCCTTTTCATAGGCACTTACAAAAAAGGAGAAATATATAAATATGTATTACTTTAATGTTCAAATAAAAGAATAAACACAAAACAGAAAGTGAAGCTTTAAGGATCATGCAAAAGAATCAATATTCTGTTCACTTTATAAAGCAAAGGCTGAACATTTTGAAGATATATACATACTAAATATATCAGAACAGGGAAGACTCCGAAAGCTGGGGCTATCCAACAGCCTTTTTGTTCAGTTTCTGATTTAATTATAAATTTCAGGCTTCCTTCAGGTTCTTGCCATGTTCACTGAAAAACTTAAGATATCATTAAAAACTTGAGCCAGAGCTGTTGGCTTTGAGTCATTTGTAAACCTTCTTTTCTTCTTTTTCTTTAAAGAAACTAAAATGATATTGACTTATATTTCAGTTTAGTACAGAATTATTTCAGAGATTAAACAATGAGACTGGCAAATTGTCTTGCTTGTTTTTTTGGTCCCTAACTTATATAGTCTTTCTAACAATGCTGGTGTTACTGAAACAATGAAGGTAATTACCTCAAAGAAGGCAGGCAGGGTGGGCTGGGGAAGCAGCTTATGGTGGAGTGAGTGTTTTGCGAGTGGAAGGCCCTCTGTTTAATTACCTACCGTAAAGGAGGAAATTCACTACAACCATCTCTCAGGCCATTCATTTACCTCCAAAAGGGTACAAGGTAGTCAGAAGCCATCCTGGAACAGTGTAGGCTTTCAGAACACAATGGACTAATCCCTCAATTATGGAAGGTATTGTTTGTTTGTTTGTTTGTTTTTGAGATAAGGTCTCTTCCTATAGTTGAGGTTGACCTTGATGTCACAGTGATCCTCCCTCCTCTGCTTCTCAGATGCTGGGATTATAGGCATGTGCCACAACCCCTAGCCAGTTTCTATTTTTTGGTTTGACCTTTAGCGTCACAATTCCTCAGGAAGGATTAATTAAATAACCTTAAACTTATGTTTTATATTTTCTTAATATTTCATTTTATGTAAATTGCAACCCCTTGTGATGGTTGGAGTAATATTTGAATGAATCTGTGTACCTCACTTCATCAGTTATCAACACATGGCCAACCTCATTTCATGTTTTTATCCTCACCAACATCCCTGTCCACCTGTGCACACACGTGTGCGCACACACACACACACACACACACATATACAGGATTATTTTATGCAACTCATCTCTCATATCATTTCCCATAAATATCTCTGACTTAAAATAACCACAATACCATCATCAAAGCTAAAAAATATCAATACTATCACCCAACTAGCCTCAAATATCTACTAGTGGTTTAAATTTTCCTGATTGTTTCAGAAATATTTTCTTTTTTTTGAAATAACAATACTTTATTATTTTTTTGAAAAACATGATAGTAGTACATTCCCAATAATTGATATAATGCATATTGTCCTCGTAATAGTTATACAGAGCACAGGGTGTAGACATGATAATTTTTCTAATCAATATTGGTACAAAAAATTTCTTCTCATTGAACTAAGAGAAAGTAGTTGTATACATACATAGTCCAGTATTCCATAATTGCAATGGATTACTAGCAGTACTGGCAATGTCGCAAGCTGTTCATTTAAGCCTTTTACAGCATACTAATCTAGCTTCATGTTTTATACCACGTGGTTAAACTTTTCTGCTGGGTGTTTAAGGGCAAGTTAAAAGCAAGACCTGCATAACAAAACATATAATTTTTGTGTCTCCCAAGTTCAGACAAATCCCCTCAGGATTTACTTTTGAAACCATGTACAGTGCTTTGTAGAACTGTTGTCAGTGTCAGCCATCTGAATGAGTCATGGCTATTGCTTGACCAGTTTGCTCTCTGTGAAAGCCCAAGAGAATGTTTTCTCTCTAGGTGACTCTCCTTAGGCACACTATACATCATCGATCCCTTTCCTCTGTGGTCCCATAATCTTGAACTGAAAATTTGGGAAACCGCTGAGTTATAGGATGTTACAGCACAGATTTTCTTATGTCCTGAGTCCTCACTGACCTTGAAGGGCTAGGGCCAAAATATTGGCAATCCTTGTAGCCCTCTTTCACTAATTTTTAGTCTGTAACCTTACATTCTTAACCCTCCAGAAGAGAAGCTTTGTGATACTGTTACTCTATAACATAGGTACTTGAGTCACTGTCTTTCTGACTATCAAAATCTTACACTTAAGTTGGAATTGGTATTTTCCATCAATTGTTGATATTCTAATAAATCCCTATATCATGTAATAAAAGCCGTTCACAGTTTTACACAGACATTTAGAAATCTAAGTATATATAAAATTATAGCTGGTCGAACCTACAGCATTTCTCCTAGTCTCTTACTCTCACTTAATTTTTCTTATAAACCAATCATTTACTTGAGAGAGTATAGCAGTAACTGAAATTCCATTGGAAGCAGCACAAATCTAAAAGACAAGAATGACAGGCATTCCAAGCATAATTTTAGTGTTACTGCTGTCCTCAGTGTGAAAAATATTTTGGTGGTTCTTAGGACCATTATCTAATA
>PVKN010025402.1:0-14134 GCA_004027915.1 Capromys pilorides | reverse complement strand
GTATTCCCAGGTGGTCCCCCATCCAAGTACTAACCAGGCCCTCTTTAGCTTCAGAGATCAGGCATGTTCATGGAAGTATGGCATAGATGCCAGCTGGCAATTTCTTAAGTTTTTCCATTTCCTATAGCCCTTTAAGATCGCCCCAAACAACTAGGTACGTTTTTAGTTAGATTAATCCCTAGATAATGTATTAAGCATGTGAATACATGAAATAAAATAATCTACATGAAAATAAGATGAAGCTATTATCCAATTAGTATTTTACAATTCTTCAACTGAATATAATGTAAAAACTTTGAACTTTTAGCTTTTTACAATTGAAAGTCAAACCCAAAGGAAAATGCCTTCTTTTCACTCATTAAATCTAATTCTTTACTAACAAGACTGTTCAACTTTTACTATCTACTTGGGAGTTCAAATTAGAACATCATCTTAAGGGTACCTTCTAAAACTTAATAACCTAATAACGTACATTTTTTTTCATTCTGATCCTCTACTACAACAAAGGTAGAAATCAAGATTATCAATTATTAAAATAAATTAAATGGCTAATTACTTTATAATTTATTGAATTTATCTGTGAAGTTCACATATTATATAACATTTTATAAGTGTGTAGTGAAATACCAGTATTTCTTAAGGTAATTTTTTTGAGACAGGGTCTTACTATGTAGCCCAGGCTGGGCTCCAGTTCACAATGTTTCTCCTGCCTTGGTCTTCAAAGTGCTAGAATTACAGACAGACATGCGCCACCATGCTAGGCTTCTTGGAGTTAATATTAATACATATCTGTGACAAGATTTTTGTAGAGGCACTTTGGACCTGTGAGGAGTGCAAAGATGTTTATTTTCTTTTATTATTTTTTTAGAATATATAACATCAGGTGGTTGGAGCTTCACAGGTTTAAAACTTCACAAACTAACTTTTGCTTTCTTCAGCACCCAGCCTATTTTTAGTCATCTTAACCTTGGTTTCTAACATTGTGCAAGGAGAAGATGTTTTTAGGTACCAACCTTACTCATATGCATTTCAATCCTTCGATCCCTTTCCTCCACTAATGCTGCCTTATGGTGTCCAAACACTCAAAGTTTTAACTCAAATGGTATCACAAATTGACACGCATGACTGAATCAGCACATGATTCCTCAAAACAAAGTTTTCTAACTCAATCTCATGTCTGCTTAGGGCAGTGAGTCACAGGGTGAGGAAATAAATCACAGCTGTTTCTCAACTCTCCTTTTAGCCTTTATTGTTTCCAGAGAACTTTAGAGATCTGAATTCAAATGTGACCCTAAAGTATCCAAGTGGAGCTTTGCTCCCTTACGACATGGTAAAAATTGTGTCTTCAACCACCTTCAATACAGTAGGTTCATTTTTAAAAAATATGGAGACCAACCTCCCCATCCTCCAGCTCCACAGAGCCACATGGGAGTGACTTCCTGTTCCAACAGACCAACCTCTTGGTCTTCCAGTTCCACCGAACCATGCAGAAGTGACTTCCTCTTCTACACGGCCCACCAGACCAACCTCTACCTTCTCTGGACCCATCCCTCCCAGAATTACACTAAAGATATAATTGCACCAAAGGTCAAAGTGCAGTGCTCTACACAATGGCAATGAGACGGAGCAAAATGCAATCTCAGGCCATGAGCCCACACCCAAAAAATTCAGAAGAAAATGAGAATCACACAGCTGAAATCTCTGAGTTAATTGCATCTGAAGTAAAGAAACAACTGCAGAAAGGTATAGAGGAAATAAGAACAGAAATAATCTCTGAAGAAAAAAAAGAAACCCCTGAATTAACAGAAGTTGAAGTAAAGAAACAACTGCAAATAGGTGTAGAGGATATCAAATCAGAAATAATCTCTGAAGTAAAAAAAAAAAAAAAAAACCTCTCTGAATTAATAGCATCTGAAGTAAAGAGACAAGTGTAGAATGGTACAGAGGAAATGAAGTCAGAAATAATTTCTTAAGTAAAAAAAAGAAAGGATAACCATAATGAAAGAACTAATAACTGCTTCTGAAGAAGACAATGATAAAAAATTGGAGGAGATTAGAAAAACTTTGGACTCCTTGAATAAGCAATATAGGAAAGAAATAGATTGTATGAAGCAAATTCAAAGAGATACATAGGATCTTAAAACCTCAGTGACAAGCTGGCAAAGCTGTCTGAATGAAAGTGAAGATAGAGTTTCAGATCTTGAAAACACTGTTGCAGCTAGTGAAAAGGTAAGAAAGGATCTCTTTAAAAATGTGCTGGGAAATTTCATTTCCAACAAGAAGAACAGTTTATTAACTTATTCATAATTTGTGTACATGGGCCTATTTTTTAATCTCCCCTCTTTGCTCTCTTGTTTCACAAAATGTGACCACTACCCTTTCTTCTCCTTTCTTCTCTGCCTTGGGTCCATGGAAAGGTGACCCAGAGACAAGTAAGACTTCTAAAATGGGCATGAAATTCTTAATTTAAAGGATCAAGGAAACTGAGCACAAAGAACCTGGAAAACAGAGAGTGGCTTGGTGGAGACCCATCCACATATTCATGTGGGATAAGTAGCTAAAAAATATAGCTGTAAAATACTTAAAAGTAAATCTTTCTGAAGCAGTCAATTCTTCAAATGGCCTATCTTCTTCTCAATAGTTTGTTCCCTCCATATATTCCTGCTAATATTTCAAATGTTCATGATTTTATAAATCCAAATGGTTTTTCTGAGCTTTGGTCAAAACTCATTACTCAAAATATCCAATAAGTAAGAGCTGATTATCATTTTGGTCTTTGAAGATAACCAAAGAAACAAGAAAAATCTACCAATACTAGAAGAACATTACTCATTACACTGAAAACCAGAGAGATTTCTGAAAGTCAGATTAAAAATTAGGAAGTCAACCAGCACAACACAACTGTCCAGGATAAAGGCCTCAATCTTCTTTCTCTCTTGTCAATAAAGTTTGTATTTTAATGCCACCTGATGTCAATGTGGATTTATGTGGAACTTTAAATAATCTACATGTACTGAAGACATAATTTATGAGTCTGCAACAATCTCTTGGTATCTCATTCTTCACAAGCAGTGTTCCTTTTTTTCTGGACTATTGCAAAAGTTTGTTTAACAAAAATTTATATATGAAAATGTGTATGACCCAATGTTCAATCAGTGAAAGTAGCCCTTGGAGGGGCATGAATTTTTCTGCTGAGTAGTCACTATTTAAACTCATCCCAAGGCTTCCAACATGATGATGCTATTTCCTCGTATTACTATCATGCCAATGTTGTTCTGTTGACCACTAGTTGCCATCTGCACACATTCATCAATCACAAGATTCATAAAGGGACCACTGAGACAGGAAAAGGGTTTTGATGGTGGAAAAGGAGCACTGAGTAAAGGGGAATGTCCTCCAGACACAAATAAGCAAAATGAGAACTGGTGACATAACCTGATAATGTGGCATTTGATTTATTTTAATTAATTTTATTGGTACATTTTAGATATACACATTGATAATATTCATCACATAGAATTCATGTCTGTGTGACATATTTTGATTCCATTGCCCAATTCCCTTTCTCCCATTCAATCCCTGTTCCCCTCTTCATTTACAAAAGCTTTTTTCCGTTTTTTCTTCTATCCTCTTTTCTGTTTTTTCCTTTCCTTCCTTCCCCCCTCTCTAGTTTCCCTTCCCATTTGAACATTTTCTTTCTATTTCACAATATCTATTGTACATTTTGGGCCTTGATTACACTTTTAGTTTTTGAAATCAGAAAAAAAATCATGTACTAGTTGAACACATGTGTCCAATTTATTTCATATAAAAGTTGGTTTCAAAGTGCATCCACTTACCTATAAATGGGCTTCAAGTTTAGCCTTCTTTATGAAAGAGTAGTACTTCATTTTATAAGAAAAATAACATTCTTCTTTATGCATTCTTCAGTTGATGGGCGTTGGGTTGTTTCCAAGATTTAGGTATTACGAAGTGTGCAGTTATAAATGTGGGTGTGAACATATCGCTATGATACGATGCTTTTAAATCTTTTGGTAAGATACAAAAAAGCAAAATAGCTGGGTTAAATGGAGCCTCTAGCTTTATTTTTCTTGAAGAATTTCCACATTTATTCCCAAAGTGATGGCATCCATCTAAACTCCCACCCACAGTGGAGAAAGATTCCTTTTACCCCACAGCTCCATCATTTTTATTGGTTGATTTGATAATTGCCATTATTTCTAGAGTAAGATGGAATTGATGTTGTTTTAATTTGCATCTCTTGTAGTACCAGTAATATTAAACTTTTTTTTCATATATTTATTTGCCATTTGTACTTCTTCAGCTGAGAAGTGTCTATTCATTTCAGCTATGCATTTTTGGGTTAAGTCTTTAAGTTTGATGAGCCTGATCTTTTTTCAGTTCTTTGCATATTCTAGATATTAGTCTTTTGTCTGAGAAACAGCTAGTAATTTTTGCCACTGTGTTATCTCTTCTCCCTGTCAATGATATCTCTCTTATTTTGGTTTCTTAAGAGAACACAAATTAGAATTAAAACAAAAAATTACAAGTGGTACAGAATTTCACTTAAGAAAATAATATGAATTTCACAGTATTTTTATAGTACATAGTGTTGTCTTCCAAACAGTTGTTCATATTACCAGATATATGCATGTAAAGTTGGAAGAAAGAAAAAAATGTATAAGAAACTAAGAAGAGAAAAAATACAGACAGTTGAAAAAAGAATATAAAACACAGGAAGTACTGAGGGCTTCTTTCTATAAACCAGCAGAAATGCACAGTACAGTATTCCAAATCATCCTGCTTACATACAGAAATAAGTCTTCCCCACTCCCTCTCCTGTCCTTCTCAACTCAGTAACTCTTTCCTTTCGAATAAGTTCATTCCCTTTTCCAGTTTCTATTTTATCCTTCAGATTCCATTTTTCTATTTCAGTTTCTTACACTAAGGAGACAATATGATGTTTGCACATGCAAGTCTGATTTATTTCACTTATCGGTATGGTCTCAAGTTGCATCCATTTACTGACAAAAGATTCAAATTTATCCTGTCTTATACCTGAATAATGCTCCATTGTGTAAAAATACCACTCCTTCTTCATCCATTCCTCAGTTGATGGGCATTTGGGTTATTTCCAGGATTTAGCTATCACATATTGTGTTGTTATAAATATGGGAACACATATATCACTGTGGTGTGAGGTTTTCAATTCTTCTGGAAAAATATCCAGGGTGGGAATAGCAAGTCTGAATGGGATCTCCAACCCTGGTTTTTTAAGGAATCTCCACACTCATTTCCATAGTGATTGTACCAGTCTGCATTCCCATCAACAGTGTAGAAGAGTTCCGTTTTCTCCACAGCCTCTCCAGCATTTGTTATTGTCTGATTTCTTGATGCCAGCCATTCTTTCTGGGGTGAGATTGAATCTCAGTGTTGTTTTAATTTGCATTGCTTGAATGACCAATGATGTTGAACATTTTTCATATATTTACTTTCCATTTGCATTTCTTCCTCTGAGAAGTGTATATTCATCTCAGATGCCCATTTTTGCATTGGGTCTGTGAATTTGGGGGAAGTGATTTTTTTTTAATTCTTTATATGTTCTACATAGAAGGCCTTTGTCAGAGAGATAGCCAGCTATAATTTTTTTCCTGGTTTGTAGGTTTTCTTTTCACTCTGTTGGAGATTTGCTTTGAAGTGCAGAAACTTTTCACTGTTAGTGGTTTCTCTTGCTGTGAAAAAAAAGCTTTTTTATGACATGAGGTCCCAGGTGTTATTTGTGATATTTCTTGTGTGATCAAGATTTTATTCATAAACTCATTTCCTATACTTATATTTTCAAAAGTTCTAACTATTCTCTTTTCCAGAAGATTTAATATTTATATTTTAATATTTAGATCTTTGAGCCATTTTCTTTGGTTTAATGCCTGGGGAGAGATATGGTTATGGTGTTAGTCTTTGGCATGTGGAAAGCCAGTTTTTCTAGCACCATTTATTTGAGTCTATATCTCTTCCAGTATTTGGACCTTCATCAAAAATAAAGTCGTATGGGGCTGGGGATTTGAGTCACCAGTAGAATTCTTGCCTAGCAAGCTGGGAGCCCTAGGTTTGATTCTTGGAATCAAAAACAAAAATTAAACCTCCCCTAAAGATATAGTCACTCAGTTTGTTTAGAGTTGTTTCTGCATCTCGTAGTCTTTTCCATTGATCCTCAGGTCTTTTGTTTCCAGTACCATGTTGTTGTATCACTTTAGCTTTTTAATATAATCTTATCAGGGATTATGGTTCTCCTGCCTTGCTATTGTTATGCAAAGCTACTTTTGCTTTCTAGGCCTTTTCAGGTTCATTTTGGGATTTTTTGTCTCTAATTCTGTAAGGTATGTTATTAGTATTGTGATTTGGGGGTTGCACTATCTAATTCCTTTCATTTCTTTCTCTTGTCTAATTGCTTGGGCTAGTATATCCAGAACTGTACTGAACAGGAGTGTTGACGGCATGCATCTTCATCTCATTCCTAGTTTTAGACTGAAAGCTTTTGATTTCTGAACTTTTAGTACGATATTGGCTGTTTGTTTGTCATAGGTAGCTTTTATCAGATTGAGATTAAAATTATTCCAATTTTCTTTAGGGTCTTTATGATAAATTGGTGTTGGATTTTATCAAATGCTTTTTCTGCATCTACTGAGATGATCATTTGTTCTTTGTCCTTGGTTGTGTTATTGTAGTATTTTATATTTATTGACTTGCATATGATGAACCATCTCTGCATCCTGGGATGAATCCTACTTGGCTATGGAATATAATCTTGATGATTTATTGCATTCTGTATGCCAGTATCTTGTTGAAGCTTGTTGTGTCTATGCTTATTAGGGATGGTGATTTGTATTGTAGCTTACTTTTTTATATGGATTCTTCTCTGGTTTGGGTATCAAGGTATTTTTTGCTTTCAGAAATGAATTTGGACGCTATCCGAGTACTGACTTTGGCTGACCCCTTTCCAAAATAGCTATCATCCAATCACTCTCTTCTGTGGGAAAATGTGATCCCAAATAATTCACCTGGTGCTGCATTCCACTGGTGTGTTTCTCTGAGGAGGCAATTGGGGTTACCAGGAGTCACGGTGCCTCTGAAGTTTCGTGCTTCTTCCCCATTAAGAGAGAGACCTCAGGGAGATAGTTCCACTTGCCACCTTCCTCTTCTGCATTGTGGTCCCCTCTCTTTACTCACCCTGTGGGCTCTAATTCTTGCTACAGATCTTTGCTGGGTCCCAGGATCCCACTTCCTTCTTCCCTCTCTTTCCCACATTTCTGTGTTCTAGCATCCGGATTCCAAATATCAGAGAAGCTTTTTCTTTCCTCTCACCATTCTACCATTTCCCTTCCTTCCAAAAATAATAATAATAATAATAATAATAATAATAATCCTGTAGCATTCAGTTTAGGGTATGATTGAGGTGGAAAAGGAGAAAATGATCCAGAGGTGGCAAGGAAGAGTGAAAAAGTAGTGCACCCCACCTCCAGTTCCCCTGACATAGTGTGAAGGAGAAAGTACAGCCATCACTGTGGCCAAAGGACGCTTGAAATCAAAAGACTGCCCACTTCCAGGCTGTCAGCATGGAATATCCTGGGAAACTCGGGGGTCTTCATTACAGTGGGACATCTAGGACCCAGATGGAGAAGGCAATATTGTGCTAACAGACAGCGAGTTCCAAGTGGCCCAAGGGAGAAGCCTCAGAATGGAGCAGGGCTTGGAGATATCCTCCCGTGCATGATTGCACCAGTGGCTTTCTTCATTCACAGCTGATGAACCTGCATAAGTATGTGGTTTACAGTACTTCTCACTCAAATTTTTTAATGTTTCTGTAATACAATTTGCTTTATTCTTTTATAAAATTGAAAAGAAATACATATATTCTTCTAGAGCACTTCAGTTGAAATATCATCTGTTTATACTGGTCAGCTTTTCGTTGCTGTGAGTAAATACCTGAGAAAGGTGAGTGGGTGGAAAGATTTATTCTGGCCCATGGTTTCAAGGCCTCAATCCACAGTCACCAAGCTCCACTGCCTTAGGCCTGTGGCAAGGGAGAAGCACTAAGGCAGGCTTCCACAGCGGAGGAAAGTGCCTTGCCCCATGGAAGCCAGCAAGCAGAGTGAGCCTGAGGAAAGTCATGCCCTCCAATATAACCTTCCAGTGACCTACTTGTTCCAACTAGGCCTCACCTGCCAGTAACCCATTCAGCTAAGAACTCATCAATGGGTTGATCTGTTGATGAGGTTAGATCCCTCTCAAATCAGTCATATCCAGTCATCTGTGTCTTAATTTGACAGCTTGACAATCAGGATAAACCTTCACACCTGTTAGTCAAACCTCTTATCATTTTTAATGACTGTATAATATCCCATTCTAGGAATATACCATAACATAACACATTTCCTATGAAAGAGAATTTGGATTTTTTATTATAAACATAACTTTTATATATTAGTTCTATTATCCCTTTGTAATAAACTCCTACAAATTACTGGTCATACAATATATGCATTCTTTAGGCTTTTATGTCTTAAATTATACTTCAAAGGGAACATACAATTGATTTATAATTCCATTAGCAGGTAGACTGGGACACCTAAAGTACAGAAGCAGCTTTCTATAGGATTAATGTTTACAAAGAAGCCAATATTTATTGAATGTCTATTGCTTGCATAAGACTGCAACACATGTGGGGGAGAAAGGTGAACAAGACTCCTATACTTGTTCATATGCTTCCTTCCCCACTGTAGCAGATCTGGCTCACACCTAGCTCTACACATGAATGAACTAACATAGCAGTGCTATGAAAAAAATATCAGAAAACAGGTGACAGTGGAGTTGCATCTCACCGCTGATGATAATCACTCTTTGGAGTGTTTTTCTGTTCTCCCCAACACAGCCCAAAGTCCTACAGTCCCTTGAAGTAATATTCTGCATGTGAGGTTCTGGGAGATTAGAAGGAAGGAAGCAGAAGCCATTGGGCCTCCTGGAGACATAGGTAAAGGGACACAGGCATGCCGGTATCGCAAGGGCAGAAACAGCATATAGGATGGTGTTGGCAGCGTCATGCAGAGGCACACAGGGATAGCAGCACAGCCATGCTGGCTCCCTGCTCACTCTACTCTGTCAGCCCCAACTTTAGGTATTCCATTACACAAGTTAAACAACAGTAACATGGTTTTTTTCTCTGGGTTATTCCCTCTTCCCCATCCTCTTGCTGGTATTTTCCCCCAGGACAGCATTATAGGGGGAAATGTGGCAGACATGTGGGACACAGAGAGAAGAAAAAAAAAAAACAATTCCCCGCCTTTCCCATACCCAGCCTTCCACAGGGATTACTCAGACCATTAGGGAGTGGTGCAGTTCACCCTTCCAAATCTATCCTTATTGCCCTGGGGGACACCCTTTCCAGGTCAGAAAAGGAACCCACATGGAACTGGGAGCCAGCTCAGTGCCTGTGTTGGTTATTTTACATATCAACTGCCTGGATGCAAGATGACCACATGAAACATCTTTCTGGGTGTCTGACAGAGTGCTTCCACAGATTAGCTTTGGCGTTGAGTCCATAGATTTGCTTATGTCAACTGCCTCGCCAGCACCCTGCTGAACAGAACCAAAAGCAGAGGGAGGAAAAGAACAGCCCCATGTACTTCCTGCCCAACCGCTCCTGCAGGGGCCTCTCCTCTGTTCTTTTCTGGTCCTGACATTTGCACCATGGCTTCCCAGGTTTCCAACCACTTTGATTTTGACTGAATATTTACCACCAGCTTTCCTGTCCTGCTGCTCACAGACCACAGATTGTTTGATTCATAATCTCCATAATCTCATAGCCACTTTCTCAAGATCATAAATTTCTCCTTCTCTCCCCAGCTCAAAACCTAGGAAGCTGGTCAGTCTTCATGATGGCCCATTCCTCTGAAGTGTCCCTCTTCTCATCCCACTGAGACACAATCAAAAGACCAGAACAAGCTTTGGAACCACAGAGCCTAAGGTAGGAGCCCACTCCCCTGGCTCGTGTCTAACATTAATGAAGTTTTACTCTAGTCTCTCTACGAATCTAATCTACTTAAACATGGGGCTACAAACAGCCTTTTAAAAAGCAAATTCCTGGGCTGCAACCCAGGTCCATGAATCATATAATCTGGACAGAGTTTCCAGGAAGCCACATTATTCAACAATCTTTCTGAATCTCTCTTTTTCACCCTTAAATTTGAGGACTTCTATCAAATAGCTAGGATTTGGAGGAAAAGGTCATGCCTTTCTCATAGAGTTCATACCCCGCTTGACTCTCAAATCTGCACCCTGAAGAAACTGCTCCACATCAAGAGACATAGCCAGCTAAATGGCCCATTGGTCCTCTGGAGGCTGAGCCCAGACGCCTCATCCAGTGTAAGATAAACACTGACCACGCATGCTCTGCAATTCCAAGAACACAGTGACTTCATCCTGGCAGGCTGCCATGGGACTGAGCAGGCTGTGGCTTCCTCCTATCAGTTACCAGTTACTGGCAGTCAACTTCCTGGAAGCACTGTGGTCTCCTGAGGACAAAGCTCTTGGAAAATGTGCAGGATGACCCTGTAGAAGTGGGATCACTTTTAAAATTATTAAACTACCGTTCTATTTAATTCCTGCTGCTCTTTCCTCTCACCTATCATTTAACAGTCAACATTTTCTGTGTACGCTACCCGCAGGATAGGATTCTCTGGGAAGAACAAAATCCATGAACATAACCTCCAAAGGTCTAAATTAGTAGTATAAAGGGGGGTGGCTCTATATTGCAAGTAGCACTGCTGGAAAGAAGGTGGCTCCTCACTTCTGTCCCATTATTTTTTCAATTATAGAGGCTTGACTTTTGATTGGGGGTTCTTTGTGTGTATATTTTTTATCTTAAAATAGAAAAGTAAAGCAAAATTTCAAAACAAGATAGCAGGAGAGAAACAATAGTAAACATACATTATCTTTAAATTACTTATTCAGAGTACAAGATATAGGCATTAAATTGGCCAAACAATATTAGCACAAACATTTCTTTTCAATGAAGTAGGAAATTAGTAGTATAACTATTTTATATATATATATATAAAATTATTTATATATATGTATATATATATATATGTATATATATATATATATATATATATATATATATATGTTTTGTTTGCTTTTCCCTTTTCTTCTCCTTTCCCCATCCCAGCTTCTCTTTGCTCTTGATCACTTATTCATATTTTAAAATATCTATTGTACACTTTGGATCCTATTTACTCCTTCAGCTTCTCATACTAGGACGATGATGTGATGTTTGTACATGTGCATCTGGTTCATTTTACTTATGAGTATGGCCTCAAGTTAGATTCATTTACCTATAAAAGTTTACAGTCTGTCCTTCTTTATCGTTGAGTAACACTCCATTGTATAAAAAGACCACATTTTTTATCCACTCTTTGATGGGCTTTTGAGTTGTTCCCGAGTTCCAGCTATTACAAATTATGTTGCTATAAACATCAGTGCACATGTATTGCTGTAGTATGATGTTTTTAATTCTGAGAAGATAACCAGAAGGGGGATAGCTAGGCCAAATGAGATCACCAACCCTAGGTTTTTTTTAGAAATCTTCACACATATTTACACAGTGCTTGCACTAGTATACATTCCCCTCAACAGTGATGCAGCTCCACCAGCATTTATTTTTGGTTTCTCAATGATAAATATTCTTTCCCGGGTGAAAGAGAATCTTAGTGTTGTCTTAATTTACATCTCTGAAATGACTAATGATGTTAAACGGTTTTCATATATTTATTTTCTGGTTGTATTTCTTTATCTGAGAAGTGTGTATTCATTTTTAGATACCAGTTTTTGAATTGGGTCTTTAGATTTGGAGATCCAATTTTTTTAGAGCTCTTTATATGTTCTCAGTAATAATCATTTGTTGAGGAACAGCTTGCAAACACTTTTCTATATTGTGGGTTACCTCTTCACTGTGTTGACAGTTTATTTTTCTGTGCAAAAGCTTTTTAATAAGATGAGATATCACTTATTGATTCTTCGTGATAGTACCTATGCAATCAGAGTTTTATTCATAAAGTCTTTGCTTATACCAATGTCTTTGAGAGTTTAACCTATTATATTTTCTAGCAGATTTAATGTTTGTTTTAATATTTATTTATTTATTATATTTAGTACAAGATCTACAGGGTCTTGCTACACAGATTGGACTTAGTGATCCTCCTGTTTTCAGCCACCCAAGTGCAGGGATTACAGGCAACACCACCATGCCCATCTCAATCACAGTCTCAGTATGCTCTAGAGGCAGAGCTGGCACAGCAGGCTGGGGGTTGAACCTCAGACCCCTGTGTCTACCTAAGAAGACATTTAATCCACTGAGCTATCTGGCCAGCCCTTGTTTTAATATTTAAATCTTTGATCCATTTCAAATTTGGTTTAATGAATGATGAAAGATATAAGTCCAATTTAATCTTTGGCATGTGCTGAGACAGCTTTTCTCATACTATTTATCAAAGAGTATGTCTTTCTTCCAGTGAATGTATTTGGCACCCTTGTCAAAGATAAGGTGGCTGAGTATGCCTGGACTTTTTTCTTCACTTTTTAATCTGTTCCCTTGATATTTAGATCTGTCTTTTTATTAGTACCACATTATTTTAGCACTATAGCTTTATAATACTATTTCAAGTCAGGGATTGTGATGCCTCTTGCTTTGACTTTGTTGCCCAGAATTGCCTTTGCTACTCTAAATCTCTTTTGCTCCAAATGAATTTTGATTTTCTCTAATTCTATGAGATATCTTGCTGGAATTTTGATCACAATTGCTTTAAATATGTATAATAGCTTTGGAAGTGTGGGAATTTTCACTATATTGATTCTTCCTGCCTAGGAGCAAGAAATATCTTTCAATTTTCTGAATTCTATTCAATCTTCTCCTTCATAATACTGTAGACTTCTATGTAGAAATCTTTTACATCCTTCATTAGATTGATTCCTAGGTATTTCATTCTTTGCATGCTATTATGAAAGTTACTTTCCCTAATTTCTCCTCAGTAATTTGTTATTTGTTTACAAGAAAACTATTGATTTTTTTGAATGTTGACTTTGTATGCAGCTATGCTACTGAATTTGGTTTTTAAATGTAGCAGTTTTTAGTGAACTTTTGGGGGTCCTCCATATAAAATATTATTTTTCTGCAAATAATGATAATTTACCTTCTTTTCCTATTATTTTCATTTCTTTCTCTTCTCTAATTGCTTTAGTTTAAATTTCCAGGACTATGTTGAATAAGAGTGGACATCCTTGCCTTGTTTATGACCTTAGAGTAAAGCTTTCAATTTTGTCCATTTAGTATGTTGGCTATTGGTTTGTCATAGATGGCTTTTATAAAATTAAGATAAAGACCATATATTCCAATTTTTGTATGGTTTTTATCATGTATGGATGCTGAACTTTGTCAAAAGCACTTTCTGCATCTATCGAGAGGATCATATGATTTTTGTACTTAGCTCTGTTAATATGGTGCATTACATTTATTAGTCTACATATGTTGAATCATCCTTGCATCCCTGGAATAAATCCCCCATTTTACTATAGCATATAATCTTCTTGATGACTTGCTGAATTCTGTTTGCCAGTATCTTACTGACAATTTTTATATCTATGTACATTAGGGAGATTGGCCTGTAGTTCTCTTTCTTAGTTGAGTTCTTCTCTGATTTGGGTATTAGAGTAATGTTTGCATCCAGGAATGAATTGGAGAGTGTTTCCATCCTTTACATTTCATCAAAGAGTTTCAGAAGTTGTGGAGGTAGATCTCTAAATTTCTTGTAGAATTCAGCAGTGAATCTGTCAGATCTGTGCTTTTCTTAATTGGCAGGCTTTTAATTACATGTTCAATTTCACTGATTTATTTAAGATTTTTATACATTATTGATTCAGCTTTGATAGCTCAAATGCAACTAGGAGTCTGTTCACTTCTTCTGCATTTTCCATCTTACTAGAATATGAGTTTCCAAAGTAACTGTAAATGATCTTTTGGATTTTTAGAGGGTTTGTTTTTCTTTCATTCTTTTCATTCCTAACTGCATGGCTTTGAGTCTTT
>PVKN010025401.1:0-14133 GCA_004027915.1 Capromys pilorides | reverse complement strand
GTCTTAATTAATTAGAATGACAGCAGTAACAACTATTAAGTGTCTGCATTCAAGAATACTCTTACTGCCTACCAAAAAATAAAAAATAAAACTGAAGTGATTCATAATTTATGCATTGGAACTAATGAGAAATCTTGAGTTCCTTTATAACCCATTCATTTAGCTAAGCACACACTATTTCTGAATACAATAATACATTAACTCTTTAATAGGATATGGAGATACCAGAGTTGAAGACAGAGGTCTTATTCTAATGCCATCCAAAACCTAGTAGATTAACCAGCAAGCAGACACCCACGCTGATGTAATGGGTACACGTGCAGTTGCGCAAAGGGCTAAGAGACAATAACATAGTATGTCTTGAACAAGTGAGAGAAAGTTCACAGAGAGGCACTCAGAGTCTTAGGTCTATGAGCAACTTGCCAACAACACAGAGGAGAGAAGTATTTTCTAAAGAGAGTGTAACAGGTACAAAAGCCCAGAGATGGAGGAGATTTCTCCTAGTAGGGAGCCTACGTACAGTATTTTAAAAGGCCTAACATGTGAAATACTGCATCAGGTAGAATGAAAAGAGACGAAGGAAAATACAAAGTCTACTTTGTGTTATTCTGAAGATTATTGGGTTCTTCTAAGAGCAGTGTAGAGAATACAGAATACTTGGAACCAAGGAGTGATGTGGTGTGATTTACCTTTCTGAAAGATTCTTCTGGGATGAATTTGAAGTAAGGATAAAGAAGCTTATGTAGTAGTAGAACTCAGACCTCCAAATGCTTGTTACTGTTGGATGGACTTGTGCAAACAGGCCCTGCACTCGGTGAATGCATTGGCTCATTTATAGGCCTGAAAAGCACGCTTTCCAGAGACAAGGACTTTTTATAGATAAATGTGCGCTGTTTTAGTTACTATTCTGTCGTTGCTGGGACAAATTCCTGCCACACAAGCTTAGGGAAGGAAAGGTTTATTAAGCTCACAGTTCCTGGAGGTTTCAAGACGCTGCCCCAGCTTTATGAAGACTGGAGGAGGGGCTGAGGCGCTGTTGTGTCAAGGATGATCCACTCTGTTCCTCCAAGCAAAACCGTCACCTGGGGGTTCTTGGCCACGCCCCCTCAAGCCCCGCCCCTCCAGCCTTGCGCTTGGCAGCCCCATGATTTACGTGAGGCTTTAGGGGAATAACTAAACACAAACTACAACATGCGCTTTCATAGCATTTTGACTCAAAGGGAAATATGTGCGTCATAGAAATAATTAATCCTCTTTTTCTGCCACTGGGATAAACAAAGAAGGAAAAAAGAAATAGATGTTATAAAAAAATAAAATCCAACGCAGATCAAAGGGGATGTGGCAGAGGATTCAACAACTGCCGCCCTTAAGCAAAGCACAATGAATAAATGAGTTGTGGCAGCCCAGCCAATGGGATAGAAAAGAAATTAATCCAGAAGCCATGTAATGACATAAAAAAATGATGAGCAAAGTCCAGGAGGTTTAAAAGAGAGACAAAAACATCAGACAGGTAAGAGCGCTTTTCTTCTGTTCTGTCTGAAGGATGTCAGACTTAAGACCTCAGAAAAGGAAGAAAATAGGGAAAAGCAAGCCAAAGAATTAATTTGGCGAGTCGTCTAAATTTCTTATTGTTCTTACTCAGTTTTTCTTGTTAAGGCAAAGGGAGGTATTTTAATTTACTGTCATAACGGAAGAGCTAGCTGTTGATAACATTAGCCTTATTCAACCCCAGTGGCATTTCAGTAGGCTCAGGCCCCATGTTCAGATACTTTGTTTCTCTGGCTAAAGACTGGAGCTGCTTTTGAGATACAGACCTTCAGTGTAATGTACATTGATGGTTTTCATTTCTTTTTCCAGAATGGACTTCAGTGCAACAGGGAATTAAACTGAAATCATTAAATTCCTCCTGCTTAGCACTTTAGAGAACATTTCTAGCCTGCCTGCCTAAAGCCAGTGAACACTATAATAATAAATTGTTAATACTGAAGTCTTCAGTATTTATCTGATTTTTAAAATGATCTTTCCACCTCATTAAATAGAGTCTTATTTTCTTCTGGTCCTTTGAGTTCAAAACAGGAAAAGAAAAAAAAATCTTGATATTCTGGGAATATTTCTCCTAACCAAAGGCTCTCAAACTCAGAAATGACATGGATCATCTCAAGGACAATTCAGAATCTATAAACAGTTCTGAGTTACAGTTCCAGGAAGCCAAGTCTTCATTTATTCACTGGTGTTTTTGTTTTGGTTTGGTTTTGGTTTCCACACAACTTGACATCTGCGCCTCAGGCCTCAGGTGACAGTGCTCTCCGTGGGAAACTCAAACCAGAAATTTAGTTTTGAATGTGTAGAGACATCCACCCTTTTCCATCCTTTCGGGATCAGGGACATGTGTTCTCCAAAGCCCTGGTGATTCAAGGAGTGGGAAAATCCAAACTAGCAACCCTCAGGTAATTTGACTTCTGTTATGGTTTGTGTATAGGTGTCCCCCCAAAGCCTCATGCAGTCATGGGGTGGCTTCTGGAATTTGTGATTGATTATTGTGGGAATGGGTGCTGCACCTTCCCTGGGGCAGGCGATTTGCATTTCAGTGTAGTAAAGGAAGAGAAGTGAGCTGCTTGAGCTGCTGCTACCTCTCCCTTGGCTGTTGCTCTTAGCTACTGGCATGAAAGGCTGCCCTCTGCCATGTGTCCCTCTGCCTTGGAGCCAGCTGAATATGGACTGAAACCTCCAGTAACTGTGAGCTAAATAAACCTTTGCTTCCTTCATTTTGAGTGTCAGGTGTTTGTCTCAGCAACAAAAGAAGAGTAACTAACACAGCTTCATAGCCCTTGCCCTACAGTAGGAAAAAAAAAAAAAGTATAGAGCAAAGTGGCCATAAAACATCTTTAAAGTGTTCCTTTAGTCCTCATGTCCTCAACACCTAGGTCTGCTCCGCTTCTCACAACTTAGCTGAAGGTAGTGGCTGTGTCTCTCCCAGCTGCTGTAATTACCATGCCCACTTTTTGCTCCCTGCAAGTCAAGGCAGGGAGCATTTGCCAAGAAACCTGCCCTCACCAGCAGTGGGCAAAGTGGCAACCACAGCAGATAATGTCCCCAGGGGCCCAGCTCCATGGTTTGGCCACAGTGAGAATTTTCTTGGCTTCCTGAGGAACAGGGGCACTGACCCAGCTTTCAGCTGGAGCCTGCTGCTGGAGAACTAATTACGAGTGTGAAAAAAAGACTGATTCGGGTCAGTGTTTTCTCAAGCATTGTTTACATTTGATTTTAAATCCATACAATGGCAGAATTGACATTTGCAGCTTGCTACCACATTCATTTGCAAGGTTTTATGTTATTTTATTTTCAGGTTGGAAATGTTTGAGGAGGCATTTATCATTAAAGCCTTGGCCTTTGCTCCTGAAGCTTCAGCTCCCAAGTACAATAACAAAAACTGCTAATTAAAAGAAGGGAAACAACCAGGAATAGAACACAAAGGGGCAGCCCTTCCTCTTCAGTGGAGAACAATGCAGCAATTCTTAGCTGCCCTGCTCAGGGCTTGGAACTGGGAAGGCAGGCCCCACCCAGCCAAGTGAGGCCCACCTAGTCCTCCTGACTAAATCAGAGAGGAGGGGACAGCCCTCTGCTCTTACATTCCTCAGCATTCTAGGTTTCTCTCAATAGCAGCAACAAACCCAAATCAGTGTGATTTCATCCAGCAATGTTCCTTTTGTTCCGTCATAAACTCTAAGGTGGGTCCAGGCAACACCCCAGAGCAGCACACTCCTGTAGAGTGACTAGCAATCCAGGCCAACAGAGGTCTCCCCATCACACAGATATGCCGCCTAAAGTACTGCCCTGTCTAGTAGGATGAAAACATGCTCGCCTCCCATGAGTAATTCAGTACACCAGTCCCCCATTTATCATGGAGGTTACATTCTAGACACCTGAGCGACAAGTGAAAATCAGCGAAGTAGTGACATTACCTTTTAGCATTTCATATATTTTAAGGCTTTATAAACCCTTCTCACACTCTTATAAACCTTTGCCACACATGTAAAAACACTCTAATGTGCTTCACCTTTTTCTAAACTTGTAAACCTACATAATTTCAACAACATATGTATACCATACAGTACTGCAAAATCTGTGATACAGCAAAAAATCCATGATAAATCAGATTTTTTTTTTTGAAAACCCGCCAAAGAGTGAGTCCATGACAACTGAACTGCAAAATAGTGAGGGGCTACTGTATGTCATTCAGAAAGTAATGAACAACACAGCTCATTTGCTAAAAGAGTTATAATGCCCTACTTTCATGTAAGAGGACTAAAATAAACATGAAAAACAGCCCCTCCCATGAACTTAGATGAAGAGAATCAAATATGTGTATATTCTAAAATTCTATGCATAACCCCCCACGTATGTCTGGTCCTTCTAATCTGCTAGAACATTTATATACACTTGAAATATTTGGAGGTTTTTTAAAGATAAATCCTTTATTTTTAAAAAAACAAGTTTTAAAAATCTTATTTTCATCTCTTTGGTATTTGCATTGTCACATAAATTTTTCTTACTAAAAATACCAGGTAAATCATTGCGATAAGAAAGTTGATTTATTCCAGGGAGAAAAAAAATACGTTTTTATACAGTCTGCCAATATCAACTACTGCCCCAAACACAATTTTAGGAATGATACACTATATGGGATCTATCTCACAAATAAAGTCAGACTAATTAATACATTTCCAAAGTTGACCAAATAATGAAAAATTTAACTGAAATTGTATGAAACCTCTGCCAGTACTTCCTCCTCACTCATAGCTGACCTTAAATAGAACATTAGTCTTCTCCATTTTATATATAAAGAAGACAATCACAGGGCCAGTGAGATAGCTCAGTGGACTAAAGCTTAGGCAAGCTTAGGCAAGCAAAAGGACTTAGGTTCAATCCCCAGCACCACATGTCATGCCAGCCCTGTCCCTAGGATGGACACTCACACACACGCATGCATGCATGCAAAGGGCAAATAATAAATACTTAAGATTTCACTGTCTTTATAAGGATTTTTTTTTTTTTTTTGAAGAGGGGGCTGACTCAGGCTGCCTTCAGGGTGGGTCTGGTAAGGCACTTGGAGCTGGGGATCAAACAGTGGATCACAATCTTCTATAACCTCACTCGTCACCTTTACCACTGCCCAAGAGTGGCCATACACAAGCCTTAAATAAATGATAACAATTTTATTCCACTTACAAAATGTGATGAAGGGGCAGATTTGCTCAAGCGGTCATCATTTTCCCTGTTCTGATGGAATTTGAGGTACACAAATGGTGTTTGTAGTCTATGGATAGTGGGGGACAGGATTAAAAACAGGAAACAGCAAAAAGAGTCCATACAAGAAATAATGGTGTCTGAATAGAGGCAACACTAGTAAGAAAGTAGAAAATGGGATGGCGAAGAGAAACTGCTCCGGCACCATCAGTGAGTAGCTATTCAACTGACTATGCAAGATAACACAAAGAAATACATGCAGGGAGACAGTCACTGCAGTGCTCTGGGGTACAGGAGACAGAGCGAGGGGAAAGAGGAGAGGGGAAAAGCATGTGTAGGGGTGGAGGAAGTCAGACAGGATTGAGCTGCTGTAGATGCTTAGTAGAATAGGAGAGAGGTCCGTGTGGAAGATGAGGGCTCAGTGCCAACCAGATAAAGATGGGTTTTAAGCTGTTGCAATAAAAGAAACAACCCAAGAAGAGCTGAAGACCAGAAATAGATTGAAGAGAAATTCATGGCATTGCTACAGTATTGAAGTAGTAATGGCTGCCACCATTTAGAAAGAACAGGCACCTGACAAGAAGGCCACCAAGAGGTCTACAGGGCCTAGGGAAGAAACTCAACGAGGAAGAAAAAGCATAAAAAGCATGAGAAGACCAGCGGTGTTAGAAACTGGGAAATCGGGTAAGATGACTGAGAAGTATCCACCGATGCAACCTTTCAGAGGGGCATTGGCAACATCAGCGAGGAGAGTTATATGAAATTGGAGAAGAATGTGACTTACAAGAAGAAAGAGAAAAGGGGCGGCAGTAGAGAGAGATGTAGCACTGTCCCTTTTCAAGACTATGAAAGGCAGACCTGAGGTTCCTGCATTGTTTCGGCCACAGAGCAGCATTTTATGAATGAGGGTTCAGAGAGGAACTCAAGACTGCTGAATGCAAGGCTGGTAATCAAAACACCAGGAGAGGTTCTGGATGTTTAGAAAGCCAGAAGAAGGCAACTGTGCTCAAGTGCACGTTCACTTCCCTCTACTTGGAGACTTTTGCGGGCATGGAGATGTGAGTGTGGGTCACGTGACTGCAGCCAACCACATAAAAGCATTCCTCCTCTGGGGCTTTATCGTGTCTATAAAGGTCAAAGAAAGGATGAAATAACTGTCTGGGTTTTACTGTTTTGTTTTTTTCTTTATAAAAAGATTTTTGTTCTTGTTGTTTCTTGAGACAGGATCTTGGAGCATAGTTGAGATGAGACTGGATGTGTTCAGGGTGGTAGGGCTGTAGACTTACTGTGTAGTTCAGGCTGCCCTTGAATTTACTGTATAGACCACACTGGCCTAGAACTTGCAGTGCTCCTCCTCACTCAATCCTCCAAGTGCTGAGAGAACAGGTATGCACTACCATGCCTGGCTGAAAACATTCTTTAAAACTATAAAAAAAAAAGTATCACCTAAAAAAATTTTAAATGATATTGTTGTAGGCAGCTGAATTAGATAGAAATATTATAGGCAGTCAGACAGGGCCAGGCCCTCCAGGACGACATGGAAGACAACATGACTTTACAACTAGAGACAGACATTTCTCTGCTGTGGGCCAGGTCTCAAGACAAGAGTAAACAAATACAGCTACATACTTCCCCAGGGATGGGCATCAGTGGTTGATACTCTAAGTAGGTTATCAATCACCTTGAAAGACCCTGGAAAGAGTCATGAGCCCAAGCTCAATAGGTGGTGCCCTTGCCCGCTTGTTACGTGACTTGCTCCCCCATTGGATCCCAATTTTAATCAATGTTATGTGAGCAATGGTGCTTGTAATCTCATTGGTTGACCATAGTCTTCATCCCACCTCATACCCACCTATGCTAGTTTCCATGCCTCACTTCTATAAAAGTCCCTGGAAGAGACAGCTTCCAGACACCCACTCGGGACTCCCCTCCTGTCTCTCTCTTGGACAGGAGCTTTCTTTCCCTCAATAAATATCTTCTTCTCATTACCTCCATTTGTTTCTGCCCCTGGGTGACCAGGCCTTCAGGTTCCCAAGGAAACTCCACCTCCACGGGAGCCAACATCAGGACACTGGCCTGTGTCTCTAACAGCGTTGTTTTGCTTTCTTCTTTCCTGAGTGCTGGGTGGATTCTGCTCGCATTGACCCATTCTACGTCACCTCCCTGTGAAGATTTCCCAGATCCCCCTCCCACCCTTTGTTCAGGAGCCTGCCTCTGTTTCTCTCAAATGCCCTGCACGTGGCTGGCTTAGCCACTTAGAGCACTTCAGTGTGCCTCACTAGGTTCCCAGCCCTGGAGAGAGAAATGGACCTGGGCCTCCCCATCCACCTTCCTGCCCTGGGCCCTCACACCTAGAAGAAATATAATAAATGTTTGTTGAGCTGAAATATATATGGGGATTTAGCAAATCAAGAATGTTTTTGAAACCTCAATTTCTTGGCTAATTAGACATAAAATTAGGAAAGTGGCTGAATGACAAATATTAAACTCTGAATCCTCTTCAAAATGTATAATAATGCATAGAACAGCAGGAATCTTTATTCTCTCCCTCTGAAAATATAATTATAGAGCTAGAAATGACTGGAAGAATCATTTTTTTCATTCTCCTCTGCCTCCAGGTAGATTATATTAAATTATCTCAGACAGATGAAAATCTATTCTTTTTTTATTTCAAAAAATGAGATTTTAACTCCACCATTCTGGTATTAAAAAAGCCTCAGCAATTCATCCTGACTTCCCTAAAGCCCACATGGTATATATTATGTTAGATAGAACCAACTGGGTAAAATTTCTTTTGTTACAACTTTACACATTTTAGTTATAGATTTACATATACTATAAATGTAACAAACATAATACAGTTTATATATATATATATATATATATAGAGAGAGAGAGAGAGAGAGAGAGAGAGAGAGAGCACTGAAGAGAGAGAGAGACAAAGGTAGAGAATTGACCACTTTAATTTCAGAGATGATTAAACGGGAAATTTTTTTACTCAAAGTATAAAATTCCAGGACTTTTTAGGCTTGACAAGGCCAGATTTTAGAGGTGAAAATCTTCTGGTGAAAGAACACATTAAATTGGTTTCAATGCATATGCACAGACACCTGTCACTTTCAAATCATTCTTCCCCATCCTGGAATTCTAGGACAAGGAGGATTTCTATATGAATTGCCTTTCTGTTGTTATGAGAACTTTAGATCTGAATTTATGAGGATCTGTAATCATTCCAATTAATAACTGAAGGACAAGTCTTGGGGGTTAGAAGCACAGGCGATGGGGAAGGTGGGGTGAGGTCATTGTAGTGAATCCTGGGCTGACTCAGAGCCTGAGGAAAATCCCCTCGGGTTGTCCTGCATGGATGGATAATATGGAGAGCACATTCCCTGGGTCTCTCCTTTGCCTTTGTTCCTGGTGTTAGGTGAATGGTAACACAGAACATGGCTGGCAGGAAGTCAGGGGTTCCAGGAGGGACCTGGAAAGAAGAATCTGAGTCAAGTTTATTGAGCTGAGTCTTTTCTGGGTAGGGTTAAAGGTGAATTAGTGGGATGGGCTTAGGTGAGCTGAGGCAAAGGAGGTGAGACGTTGTGGGAGTGAGGATAACCGAGTACATGGCCCTAGTCACAGCTAATGTTCAGATGTGGAGCCACTGGAACCCTGAGAGTGGGGTGGGTGCGTTGTGTCTGAGCAGAGTACAGCAGCACTGTCCCTGGCATCGTGCCTCAGCTGGGAACAGGAACTTGTGAGACCAGGAATGCAGGCAGAGAGAGGTCAGACCTATCAACTGGGCTTATAGTCAGCTTCTAGGAAGGGACTTTCCTAACTTGGAGACAAATAGAAATCAGAAGTGCATTTAGTATTTAGAAAGAGAACCAAAAAGAAAAACAAAATGTTCACTAGCACAAAATGTAATCTGGTAGAGTTCAAAGAGTCAAGCTTCCAGGATCTGTGGGGTTCAGACCCCAGTTCTGCTGTTTATGTGTGAATTGGATAAGTCTCTTTCAACCTTGGCTTCCTTGTCTATAAAATAGGGTAATATCTTTCTTATAAGGTCTTCTGAAGATTGAATAAAATGATAAATGTCTTGGACTATACCATGGGATAAATTAGTGGCAGTTATTAATATTGTATGTAACAAAGAAGATATGACAATTTAAGGGGAGATAAATCCTAAAATAGATAAATAACAAGTGGGCTAATTGTAGACTGTTATAAGACAGCATTAACTTTTTTGGACATTTTATACGTATTTCATTATGACATTTCAGTAAATATACAAATTAGTAAGAGGTTCCTTTTAACCTTACAACTTCCATGTCTCTAGAAACTCTTCTTTTCTTCCAATCTGACTTCCAGCATGAAAATGTGAGTAAGGGTTCCCATCCAGATCCAAGACCAAGAATGCATCCAACTCGCACCACTGCAAGGCGTATGAGGGTTCACTCAGGCCACTGCCCCCTGCTAGGGCTACTGTGAAGATTCTTACTTTGAGCTCTTGTCACCATGACTGTTCCCCACTCAGTCCCCTGTATCCCTTCCTGCTTCCCTTGCTCCCCATGGGGCATGACCCCAAGAGCACTGCCCACCTCCATCCCCCATGTCTTCCTAGGACCCAATCTGCAAAGGAGGGGTTTAGGACATTTCTGTTACTACTGAAGTAGAGGTACCACCATGATTCTGTACAGAAAGGGAAAAAATGGGGGTGGGGGAGCACTGATGGCAAATAGCATGCTTCCCCAGCAATTAATGTAGACAAAGTGTGAGGGAAAGACAAAGTGGAGGTGAGTGGAAGAAGGCAGAATGCGGAGCGACGCCCTGCACATGGGTGCAATCCCACAGTGGGGAAAGGCCCATGGAATATGAGGATTCTATGCAGAAAACACAAGCCAAGAGCAGAATTCCCTCACCTGCCTGGCCTGGCTGTGTTAGTGAGAAGAATGTTGCTCTTTCACAAATTATCACTATTCCAATACCTTAAATAACAAAATTTATTCTCTCTCTCTCTCTCTCTCTCTCTCTCTCTCTCTCTCTCTCTCTCTCTCTCTGACACACACACACACACACACATACACACACACACAGTGTGTGTGTGTGTGTGTGTGAAGTTTTTCCAGGACTCTGAGGTAGAAATCAAAGAGAAGATAGAATTTATCTGCCTGAAATTGTCTTTACAGACTTTCTCCCCTTGGGCCAAAGCAATTCCATGGCAATACACAGATTCCCTTCAGCTATCTCTTCTTTAGACAAGAAACAGAAGCTGTTTGCTTTGACCTCTACAGCATGTCAAAGTATTCTTATTCCAAACTTTTAGATTACAGCAAAGGGTTAGAATGAGCCTATAAATGCTGCAGATCCTGGCTTCCAGCTGAAAGAATGTCAAGTGTGCTATGCCACCAATTCCGAGCTATTTAGAAGGGTAGATTTTTAGACTTCACTATAAAAATACTTGCCAGGTGTGCTGTAAACAGCAGCACTGAAGAGTTCCTGGCTGAGCCTTCATAATTTTCAATTTATTGAACATTTTATTATTTCTGACTAATAATAGTGCTGTGTTTTCTGCTTGTGCTTAGTGATGGTGGTGAGTTGGATAAAACCAGGTTACTCCCCCAGGTAGATGACCAGGTGGCACCTGGCAGTTCTAGAGCTCCTCCTGTGACTGACTTCAATGAAGGCTTTTGTTCCCCTTTCCTCCTTCTCTTCACACCAACAGAAGGGCTTTTAAGTTATTAAGAAATCATCAGCATGTGCATTATTCAACAGCCATGCCAGAGCCCTCTCTCTTTCAGTTAATGTCACTAGAGACAGTACTGAAAGCAGCTTGGGTAGAAGAATGAGGAAGAGGAAGAGGACGAAGAGTCTTCTCTGAGGACCAAGAAGGAGTCTGAGCAGGAAGATCAGGGTCCCATGTCCCATACAGGCCACCTCCTCTCCCTTCCATTGCCCGTGGAAGATCTTCAAGGGACCCACTTCAGTCCTGAGCTTACAGATGGGCTCCTGAGGCTGGTACTCCCTCACAGCCCCTTGACCCTGGGCCTGGGTGAGGACTTCCATATGTCTCTTTTAAGGTGCCATGACTCAACTTAATGCATAGAAGTTCAAATTGTTCTGGTTCTGATCATTGTATGGGTGAGAAAACCCTTTCAAATCTGAGATAAATCCAAGCGATTCTTCAAACAGAATCCAGCAGGATGAAGAGTTAAGAGCCAGGCATTCAACCCTAAAGCCAGACAAAACTGTCCTGAGGTCACAGTACGGGCAGGCTCACCTCCACCCACTTACTACCTGCTCCTGAGGGTGAAAAATGATTTACATAGTCATAGGAGTGTTCTGAAGATGAAGTGAAAACAGATAAGCAAAACACTGCGCATAAGGTCTGGGCACATGTTCTAGGTTAAGCAGCACACTAACCGTTTTCAGATGTCTAGATTTCTCCCTCTAAATAAAAAGAAAGAGCTTCTCAGAGCACAGGTTATAGGTGTTACTTAAAACACTGCCCAAGAGCTAGCCAGGATGCCTGGAGCTCTCTCGGAAGCTCTGCAAACAAAGCCAAGCAAACAGAAGAGGTTTGAAGTTTATCTTCCAGCCAATCTAAAAATCTATTGTTTCCAAGTTCTTTCAAGTTTGTATTTTACAAGCCGACAGGTCTTTTTATCTTCCTTTATAAAAAAAAAAAAGAAAGAAAGAAAAGAAAAAGTCACTGGCTAAGTCAATAGACTCCATGGGTCATGGAAGCAAATTACAAAGCTAATACAATGGATTTGAGAAATTGCTAATGTAATCAGATTTCGAACAAGCTTTGGAAACAGTCCCTATTTCACAGCACCAAGGGTATTTTTCTAAACTGCTCATTGCTTTCAACAACCCTATTATAAAACCAACGAAAAGTGAGAAAAGCAAATTCAGCAGCAACTCATCTTGTCAGGACAAAAGAACCTTCCTCACCAGGAAGCAGTGTTCACAGAAATAGTCACTGAACAATCCTATGTGAATTTCATCACTCATAGAGATTTGCAAGAAACGGCAGTGGGGCAGTGTGAACAGGAGTGAGAGGCACAGAAAAATCTTCAGGGTTTTCTACCTAGGTAAGGGAAACAGTGATTCCTTCATTGTAGAAAATGGAAAGTATAAAGTCCCACTCCTTTACACTGTAATATGATAGCAAAGCTTCTTGTAATACAACATCAACAAAGACCAGTGACACCTGACACAACAGCTAAAAGACCCTGACCCTCAGCGCGAAAGTCCCCAAGGCCTTTCCTAGCACATAGTAGCTACTCAACATGACACTCATTTTTTTTCTCATGCAAAGTGATCCATGCATCTTAGTTGCCCCTAAAAATCTCCATATATACTTGTTGCCTCAACAAAACATCTATAATGCCTGATTTCATCCTGACAAGTGTTTTACTTTGGACAGTAAATTATACAGTGTCTACTCAATTGGAATAAAACCTCAGGAAGGTCTACAAGTACCCTTACCTACTTAGGTCTCTTTTATTTTTAGAAATGACATATGAAATTGCCTTTAGCATATTAGTTTCCTTTGAGACTAATTATCTTGGATATTAGATACAAGCATGTTTTCCTTTCATGATGTTAGACTTCCTTGTGTATGAAGTGTCTTTCCCTCCTTTTATTTTTCTCCTCCTTTTAAAAGTAAGCTTTTGTCACATAGACCTACCAACTGACAAATATGTATTGAGTGTATTTGCAACACAGCTTACTATTCAGCATAGCAATATTTTGAAACATACTTTTTTTAGTATATGTGCTGCCGAAGTAAGCACTGAAACATACGTAAAAGCTCATTTTTAACTGAAAAAATATACTCTTTCTATGTTGCTATTTTGATAAGCCATGTTGATTTAAAAATATATACAGTCTTTAAATCAGCATCAGATGAGGCACTTCTCCAGGCCAGGCATTTGGAGGCGTGGGTTCTCTGCCCAGCTGCTAATTAGCCATGGAAGGCGAGGAAGGCTTTCCCTCTCAGTGGGCCCAGTTTCCTCATCCATAAAATGAGAGCTTTGGATGAGATAATCTCGGAGGCTCCTTTCGGCTCTAAAATGCTATGATCTGATGAACCATCTCTTTTCAATTGATTAAAATGAGTGTTAAGAGATTTCCTAAAGTAAACAAGCCAGGCATGATTCCAATTTGTTTTGTTTTCCCATTTTTCTTTTCGTTCAATTTTCCATCTCAGAGCATTTGGGGGAATGCAAAGTGAGTATTTCCAAACTGTCATTTAGAAATTACACCTAATTCTTCTCCACATAGAAGGCCTCACATATTGCCCTTTCAAGTCAGAAAGTTTAAATAAAAGTAAACAGAATTTGTACAAGTTGTTGATTTACCTTAGCCATGAAGGGGCTCTGCCACCTGTTTTGTTGATTTGTGGTTTGTTGTCTTATAAGCTGCAATTGGGAAGAATGATAAAAACAAAATAGTAATGATGGAAAAACAAACCACAATATTATTAACACCAGCCAAAGAATGGATCAGCCTAGACAGTCTAATGTCACTGGTGACCCAGCCCCAACATGGGGTACTCTCATCTCTCTGCATCAAATGATCTCATGGGTTGGCTCAGAAGTTTAAAAGAAGCATTGCATCGCTAGCAGTTGCTCTTCACATTCTCTATTCCCTAGGGATTACTGGGACAAAATCTTTCAACTCTATGTCACTTTCTGCAGCACAAGTAAATTTCATCTGAGCAAAACACATAGTCAATTTATGACCAATAATGATATTAAAATCTTAAATCTATATGGTAGGAGCTAAGTCCAAATGCTCTTAGTGACTTCTGTATTTTTTTTTAAAGTTGTAGAAGAAAATGTTTTATAACCATGTTAAAGATGACAAAGTCAAACATTAGAAGAAGCA
>PVKN010025400.1:0-14130 GCA_004027915.1 Capromys pilorides | reverse complement strand
CACTATGCTTGAATGCCTGTCATCTTGGTCTCCTAAATGTGTACCATTTCTAATGTCATATCAATTATTACTATACTCTCTTTAAAATAATTTTTAAGTATGTAAGAGAAGGAAAAAGATACAATAACAAAAATTTAAGGTTTCTTGAAATCAAGCGGCAAAAATCAATCATATGTTCAATCTTACATAACTATATCTGTTAATCTGAGCAACAGATTTGACAATAAAAATAGATAATTTAGCAACCATTGTTAATCACCTACTCTCGCTTTGAAAATCTGTAGCATGTATTGTTGTATGTTAAAAATAAAATATATATCTGAAACACATACACACATGCACACACACAAAGATAGATATATAGAAAAAATATTTTATATTATTCAAGGGAAATAGTACTACTCTGGCTTAATCTAATAAAATTGGTTCTTCATGCTGAAAGTGATATTGAGTATGGATGAGAGTGGAAGGCAGAAAAAAAATATTGCTACCCACACTAAAGAACCTCTCAGAAGGGAGGAAGAAGATATTTTTCCCCTGAGATATTCCTGTTACTGAATCCTAAGATCATTTCTCAGAACTAACTCTACATACATGTTCTTCCACTTAGAGTCTTTGAATTTGCCACCGTCCACTCTACTCCTTGTTATTCTTAGTATTGGTTTCCTCAAAAACCTCTTGAAATACTTGGCTTTCTTTCTTGCTTGAAAATTATCTGACTTTTATCTTTATGTAGAAGATTGTAGGAAACAAAGGGTGTTTAAAATGAACTGTGGGAAAGTTACAAGGCTTTGAAAAATCTCCCCATTGCTTGCTTTTATGATTTATGAACTACAGTTTCAGAGTTCATTTTTCTGAAATGGATAAATGCCCACTGAGATGTTTTCAGCTTTCAATTCACTCCCAAAGATGCCCCTGGCTAAGGCTACAATATTTTCCTTTTGGCTGCAGAACTATCCTGAACTTTTTATTCATGAAGACATTTCTTGCCCAATGCTCTCAAAGATCTCTCAGGTGAGAATCAGCCCTAGGATGATTCTTGCTGGCTGACAGTGAGGAGTCCACACAGCAGCCTCTGTGGCACCTCTGCCAGGCTTCTTATGATTCTGTGATTCTGTCATGCTGAAAAGCAAAAAGCTGCTCTATTCAAACTACCAATTCAGAATTTGTGGTTGAAATGACTAGCAATGGAATGCTCTCCCATCAAAACTCCTCTTTTCCTTGCCAGTAAAACAACTTATCTGAAATTTTGTGCCATTCTTCGCAATACCGTTTCTAAGAAAATTTCGAAGGCTTTGGGATAGATTCTCTAAACTTTGTATTCCAAATAAAAAGGAACTTAAGATAATGTGAGCAGACACCATTGTACTTGAGCAATTGAGTCTATCTACTCTACAAATAAACAAAACAGGGAAGAATAGAGCAGAACATTATACAAGCAGAGGATGAGGATAATCAAGATTAGTTAGGTGTGTTAAAAATTCAAGAACCCATGTTATATGGTAGACAGGGAAGTGATAACTGGATAGAAATCATGTTTCAAGATCCTAATGGCTAAATGTTTATAGGTATTTGATATCTGGCTGTTGAGTTTAGAGTTCTCAGAAGTTATGATAGAAATAGTTTTGGAAATTTGGAATCTACACAGAGGTAGAAGAAAGCTCTGTAGTTAGAAGTTAGCATTATAAAATCAACAATCCATAAAGTCAGGCAGCGGTTATTGGCTAGAAGTGCATTTGGCTTAGAGATGGTTATCTTCTGGCTTGACTTATCCTTTCTACTGGGCAAGGGACACGTGGTATATAGTATAGAAGGTTTAAGAATGAGGAAACATAAAATGTAAGCCTTAGTCCTGAATGTGTCCCACCCCAGCCGCATGCCTTACACAAGTCATTTCATCTCCTTGAGCTTTGGCTTCTTTATATGAAATACTTTGATAAAAATGCTTATTTTCTCTGAGAATGAAGTGAGGAGATATGTGTTAAAATAGCTTTATAATGCTATATGCATGTAAGATATTACTGTCATTATTGCTTGAATGTACTTGTGTTTTCCATTAAAATAACCAAATGGAAGAGAAAATAGAGCTACAGACAGTCTTTAACTTTCAGACCTCTACATGTGCTTTAATTATTTTTCTCATTTCTAGGACAAAATACCCAGCACACACAGGTTAAAGGAGGCTTACAGTTTATAGAGGTTTCAGTTCACAGTTGGCTGGATCCAAGACAAAGGGGCATCACAGAAGAGAAACAGTTCATAGCATGGCAAGCAAAAGGCAGCAGTAGCAAGCAGCAGCCTCAGCTACCTGCCTTCTTGCTGTCTCTTTATATTGCAAGCAGGCTATAAGCTTATTGATTGGTGCAACCCACACCAATAACAGGCTTTCTTTATCCACAGCCTCAATCCTAGTATCACACCCTTAAGCCACATTCAAATATCTCAAAGCTACCTACTTCAGAAATGCTCCACCCAGATCTGCATGAGGCTTTGGAGGACATCTAGATTGAAACCATAAATGTGTTGACTAAAAAACAGGATATTGGAGATATGTAGCCATATTCAGGTATGGCTGCAGTTAAACACTTAAATGATACTGAAATCTCTTTGTCTTGCTCCTCCCTGTGTGGACTTGTTTGCCCTCACATACTGGTTCACCCTATCATCTTATCTTAAAACTCTCATCAGAAAGAACAAGTGAAAGGAGAAAATGGGTTTCCTCATTATTTATAGACTAATGCCAGGAAAGCCTGAGTTGCTCCTTCCAATACCACCTTGCCACCAGCAGTGGGTGACATCTCTGAACAAAAAAAGGAAATGTTAACCATGAAACCAAATGATGAAACTATAAATTTTACTGACATAGTGTTTCCATTATATCTCTTTCTACTCTAACACCCCCTCCATCATATTTCTATTTGTATTCAGGAATGTTGGATAACCATAAGCACCTGTTAGGCACAGCTGAGTTGAGCATACATGTTGTTTGGCATACAGTTGGAATGTGGTTACATTCTGTGAAATGGCTTCTATGCAAGATTAAGACATTGCAAGTCATTGTGTTGTAGAAATGGATCCAGGGATATTTTTGGCTTGACTTAGGTAATATTATGATGCAAAAGTGCATTGTGAAATGTTCTGTGCAGACACTATGAAAATCAGTATGGATGTTCCTCAGAAAACCAAAAATAGAAGCATGATCCAGTTGTGCTAGACCTTGGTATTCAGCTGAAGGAATTAAAGGCTGTATACCAATCTGTTGGATTGGCTAGTTTTCCCACTTCTTGGGTAGACTACCTAATATCTGCAATTTAAAAACAGTTTAATTGGTCTCATAGTTTTGGAGGTTTCAGCCCATAGTCCGTGGCTCCATGGCAGAAACATGATGGTAGAGGGGCATAGTGGAGGAAAGCTGCACAGAGCATGGCATTCAGGAAGCTGAGCATAGGGACGAGGCACCAGACAGAGGAAGTAGTTAGGGACCAGGCATAATTTCCAAAGTCATTCTCCATGACTTGCTTCCTCCAGCTAGTCCATCTCTTCTTCCAATAGCCCATTCCACTATGAACTCATCAAAGGGGGGAGGCCAGTGCTCTCACAATCTAATCACCTCTCCAAGAGGCTCTGAAATCAGTCATGCCATACCCTTGTTTATTGTGACATGATTCATAATACCCAAGTCGTGGAATCAACCTGGGTGCCCATTAATGGGCAAATGGATACATAAAATGTGGTGTGCGAGTGCCATGGACTATTATTCAGACATAAGGGGGATAAAATCATGTTATTTGCAGGAAAATAGATGGAACTGGGGAATGTCATGTAAAAGCATACAAGCCTGACTCATAAACACAAGATGACATGTTTTCTCTCATATGTGAAATCTAGAAGAAAAAAAAAGACAACAGGAAATTAGAAGAAACTATCAAAGAAGACAGAGGAGATTGGGTGGGAGTAAGCAAATGAGGGGATATATACAATCAAGGTATGGTAGATACATGTATGAAAATGCTATGTTGGAAACTATTACTCTATATAATCAATATAAACTAATAAAATAGAACTATGTAAGGAAAATAATCATATATAAATGAAGGTGTTTAATTGACCCTGAAGACTTTGGGGTTAGATAGTGGAGGAAAAAGTTTAAAATATACCCAGCCAGAACTAGTCTATGAAAAGCTTTCGTAGTATCAGACACATAAAATTACACTTAAAGGGACCCATTCTCATCAACACTTCATCAAACTAGAGTCTCTCTATTACCAGGCATATATTTGATAATATAGGATATATAATTATAAATACATGCACTTTTTTTATTCTAATGAAAGCTGCATGAAATTGAAGTTACTAGAATTGCTGAGTTCATAGCACATGCCATGACATTTGTCAGCTTTTTGGACTTTGGAATGAGATTTCATTTTTCTTCATTTAGCACCTGCTATGTGATAAGCGCTTGGTCACTGGAAATATAGGGTGAACACAGACTCTCATGGAGCTTACATGGAAGTGAGCAGAGCACTTCATTAAAGTATGAAAGTCTCCAAAATGTGGGCCTTGGGCAGATAACAGCTGTAGACATCACTTCATTGTAAAAATCAACAATTAGGTTGATTTTTTTCAATTCTCCACATAGTCCTGCACTAAAATGCAGACAAAACCAAACAAAAGCCAGGTTAGCCAGGTTAACAATTACCAACAGAAAAAGAAAACAACAAAACAAAAATAGAGCTTCAATAATAGCAAAAGAACACTTTGTTCTTGAGGTTGGATCTTTAATTTCTTAACATTTTATTTAGATATTTATTTTAATGAAGTCTATATAATAATGGATAGGTACTATGTAAATTGAGAAACTATGTTTCAGCATGCGGAGTGATATTCAGTGAGAAAAATCAGGAAATATCATAAAATCTAGGCACTGTTATACTGGAGACACACTTTTTAGAGGAGGATCAGTTTGGAATTTGTTTTAGTTCAGAAGACCTAACTTTATAAGACTTTCCCTACAACCATGTATAGAAACACAGAACATTTGACAGAAAAAAATAAAACACAGGGAAGAGAAATGTTGTGCCAGAATAGATGAGGTACCAAACAACTATAGCTGATAATTCATGGTATGTACTAAAGAATAAGATTTAAATTATAACATGCAATGAAGACTTAAAAATGTGTTTTAAAAAACCATTGCCATCAAGAGATTTCCGAGTTCTCTAAGATGTATAAAACCTCAGCTATGAGGAAGAAGTTGTTTCAAATACATATGGTGAAGTTGTAACTGTCTTCAGAAAGGGAAACCATCTATAGTTCTATAATAATTTTTTTTTTCTTTTTGAGACAGGGTTTTGCTATGCAGTTCAGGCTGGCCTTAAGCTCACTTTTGCAGCCCAGGCTGGTCTTGAACTCACACCAATCCTCCTGCCTCAGCCTCCCGAGTGCTGAGATTACAGGCGTGCACCACCACGCCCAGCTTATAGTTCTATAATAAATGAAAAGAGATATTTCCCCTGGTATCCTGGGTAAGGGTTTTAACACCTCCAGGTTAAAGGATTAAAGAGATGGAAGCTATTATCAGGCCTGTCTTAGTCACTTTCCTCTTTGCTTCTTAGTTACTTTTCTCTTTTACCTGACACTCAAAGTTAAGGGAGGAAAGATTTGGCTCATTGTTTGTAGAGGATTCCGTCTATCGTCAGCTGGCTCCTTAGGAGCAGGGCATCATGAAAGAGAAATAGTCTTCAGCAATCAGGAAGGCAAGAGTACATCGGCCCTCGGTCTGTTCTTTACATTTTTGCAGGCTACCTGCCCTAGAGCAAGAGTAGCACTCACATCCTTAATCCTAGCCAAACCAATCAGTAAACTAATTTACTAACCACTTACCCTTGAGCCCAGCAGAATACACTCTAGATACAGCTACCTCTGAAAAGAAACGCCCATGACTACATGAGGCTTTGCGTGGGGGACAGCTAGACAAGCCATAACAAAGCTGTATATGGTTTATTTTATGTGCACTGCAACACATAGATAAATGGATAACTTTAGATCTCTTTCTCTCTCTCTCTCTCTCTCTCTCTCTCTCTCTCTATATATATATATATATATATACAATATATGAGATCTAAAGTTATACACATAGATAAATATATATACAAAAATAAATATATATACATAGATAAATATATATATGAGATCTGAAGTTATATATATCAGTTACTTTGGCATCTCTGGGACCACCAACATTAATTTAACGGCTCACTGTTTCAGTGGATTTATTCCATGGTTACCAGGACCAAGGCACAAATGGTATAACAAAGTAGCATGGTGGAAGAAACCTTCACTGCATGGTACCAGGAATCAGAGAAAAAGGAGAAAATATGGGCAAGATTGTACCCTTCCAGGTCTTGCTTCCAATGTTCTGGTTCCTCCTACCAGGCACAACTTCCACACATGAGACTCAGTATGCAAAATGCATTTACTCAGTATCTAAGAGTTGCTGAAGTCATTTTTTTTTTCTAGTTTTTCATCACCTCATGTTTATTGTGCGTAATGATTACATTCCTTGTGAGGATTTGGTATGCGTACATAACACATCTTAGTTCCTCCTGTTTCTTGCCCTCTCCTCCCTGTCAATAAATTCATCTAAGCCAGGCCAATCCTATTCCAAGAGCTCAAGTCAGTCCTGTTCAAGGCATGGCTCAGTAATGTGACCCCCCTCCACCAACTGCTATTTGGATCAAAGTTCTGATATACAAATAAACCAGAAAATTAAGCAATTACCTTTCCTTAATTTGATGCAGTAACTCCTGTTACTTTTATATGGACTTCAGTGAGTGAAAGCACCATCAAAATTAAACTTCTTTTAAGCAGATACTTTAAACTGTGTACATCTTGCTATAAGCATTAGGGGTTTTTAAAATTTAAAGTGTTAATATTTCTGTTTATGAACTGAAGAGAAGGGGCCATCCCAGAGCATTAGCTGTTCTTTTCTTTAGTCTACAGTGACAAAAGTGGGAGAGGAAAATAATGAGAGAAAAGAGACTGCTGGTGGTTGCTAAGCAACATTTGTGGGGAAAAATATAAAAATAAGATTCAAAGAGTTTTTAATTGGGCAAATATCTTAGAGAATATTTATAATTCCTCAGAGATTGTTTTCAGACCTTTCTTTTATATTAAAACACTTAATCATTTATTTTAGAGATTCTTGTCATAATTATAAAGAATTTTACCGCCTAAAACGAATTTTGGGATGTCACTAATTGCTTCTAGATGATATCCTGACTTTTTATTGAAATAAACTTAGAATGTATATAGTTCATACATGAGTTCATGGATTTTTGTAGCTATAACCAAGTAAAGCACCCTTATATTGTTCTGATTTTGGAAAAAGAAGGGTAGCATCTTAGCTTATTGTTTACACAATTATGATCTCTGGCAGGGTTGTTGTTTCATCTTGAACTCATATTCTCCCCAATCTTAGATGGATAATCCTGAATCCTGGGATTCCCTGCATCCCAATTCCATAGGTGCACTGATGGCCAGTCACCACCTCTAATCTTGCTGTTGTATTGGATGTGGCTACTGTGGGTCTGGGATGTGCTCTGGGCATAGAGTGGTCTTTGAAGATCTTTCCTGAGAATAATAGAACTCATATCAGGAGTTCCCCAGAACTACTAGAAAATTCAGATTTCACCGGACTTTAGATAGTTTGGTGGAGTCCCATGAAAGAGTTTAGTGGACCCCATTGAATTTCATGGGAATGAGAATAAAACACACCTATTGTTCCTCCATTTAAGTTTCCTTGATCTGTTCTATTGTCTTATGCCTTAAGTCAGGGACTTAAACCTACTGGCCCCACATTTAGGAGGATTTATATAGGTAGGAGGTTTCCACTGGCAACATATATCATTTTAGCAGGTCCTTCTGGAAGGATATAGCAAGAATCTAATATGGGAATTGCAGTTCAAGAGAGGCCATTGTGATGGTCTTGTTTCCCAGAGAAGGGGCATTGTGTTAGTTCTATCCCTCTATGGGGAAGATGTGTCCTCTATTAAGGCTTGTATTTAGATATCCCCTCAAAGTATCATGTGGTCATATGTGTGACTTTTTTTTTGGGGGGGGGCGGTGAGACAGGATAGTAAACTCAGGATCTGTGCTTACCATGCAAGCACTTGTGCCACTGAGCTACGTTCTTGACACTAATTGGGTTTTTCAGAGGTGGCTGGATCTACAGTGTGTGATGCTTGGACCAAGGATGTAATGCTAGGATTGATTCACAGTGCAATGCTGGGATTAAGGGCCTAAATGTTACCCACCCTTAAGATAGGTAGCCTGGATAAAATATGAGAGATAGAATGAGGCCTGCTTGGGTTGCTTGTTGCTCATTGCTGACTGCTTATTACCTGCTGCCTGTCTGCTCTGTGATGCTCCTCTGACACACTGTCCTACCTTTGAGACAGCCAACTATGGACTGAAATCTCTGCAAGCTGTGAGCTACAGTAAACACTTCTTCCCTTAATTTTGTGTATTGGACTTTTTTTTTTAGCAACAAGAAAACTAAATAAGACATCTCACACAAATATATAAAATTTTCCTAAACTGTATCAGAGGTTTGGGTCAGGCTCAAAAACCTGTCCTGGAAGTTCTTGGGATATACTTTAGTTGGCTACCTGATCAACCTACGTTTTCCAGAGCACAGAATTTTAAGTTAGCAGTAAACTATGGATCACTGTTAACTAAACATTCAGGAAAGAGATATCCAAAGTGAATAAGTGGCCAGGAAATACTGTGTTCAGATGGAAATATTTTAGCCTAGTAAAGATAAGACTGAAAGGTAATAATCAGTACTCAGGTAAGAGTTCTGTCACTAAAATGGAGTATGAGAAATTGTGAATGATGTAATTATGACAGGTATAAATGAGACAGCCTGACATTCAACATAGAATGGTCTTAGCCCATGTAATCTGACAACACAGGGATGCCCTATGTCCAAAGCCAAGGATTGGCCAGAAAATTCTGTTATCAGCTTCTACAATGTAGGAAACCCCTAGATGAATGTACCACGCAGGTGTCCCTCAAAATCTAGGAAACTGTCCTAGAACAAGCAACAGGAGAGTCCACAGTGATTTATGGGTGCCAGACAATGGCTAAGAGGGTGGCAGGTAAAATGAGAATGCAGATAAGCAGCTAAATTTGCAAATCCTACAATTAGTTATCTAGGGAGATAACTCAGCAGCATAAGTACCTGCCTGGCAAGTGCAACGTCCTGAGTTCAATCCCTGCTATAAATAAATAAATGCATAAATAAATAAATAAATGTTTTTAAAAAGATACAGAAAAGAACTCAGGTAAAGCCTTTACCATGCCTTCTGTCAAATGAATACAGTTATTTTGGGGGGTTGGTACTAAGTAGCGACAATAGTGTTGTATCTTTAACTAATCTTGGGGAGTTATAAGTTCATTTAAAGGCAGATATGAGATTTTTTTTTTTTGTTTTTTGTTTTTCAGATAGAGAAAGACAGATAAAACTGACAGAGAGACAATTGCAAGGAGTCTTCATAATATTCTATTATAATAAGTAAAACTGCAAGCTTTTAGGTCGACCTGCCTATATAAACTGAAGTATGTGGGTTATTTTAGTTTTTGTTTTGACATTGCTGGGAATCAAATCCAGGATTTCATGCATTCTAGGCAACCATTCTTTCACTGAGCTACACATCAGCTTCAAACGGTATTTTTTTTTAAAAAAAGAGTACAGACCTTAGTGCTGAAAGAAGAAGTGGTATTATTAGTTTCAAACAAATCTATCACAAACCAAGTACATGGATTTCTAAAATTCTGAGTTCTATACTACATTGACAAAGGATAAGAAGGAGGTTAGTATGAAGTAGAGGAAGTGAGAAAGGTCCAGTGATGCCATTTTTCCCATCCTTTTTCTTGTCACCTACACATAAGAATTTAACCTTGGACCCTCAGGGGTCACCTTGTGGCTAAACCCCATCAGAAGGGCTTGTATTATATTCCTTCTTACAATGTGCTGCTTGCACCAACAGCTCACACCTATACAAACACAGGTGTGTGAATTTCTTGGCCCTTTTATGTCTCTGATTTCCAGTGGCAGATAACATAGCAGTCATCTTCTAATCCACAGAGTCTATGAGACCTGAAACTGTCCCTACAGACATAGTTCCTGCTGGAAGACCATCAACTTACTGTACAAAAACAGTTTCTATTTCTCTCTAAAGTCTTTCTTGCTGCCCCGAACCTCAGGAGTCAGCAGGTTCCAGAAAAGAGAAACTTGCCTTGCCATGAAACACTTGCACTTTGTCACCTTCAGTGCACCTAGTCTAGACCAAAGTGACTGGGAAAGTTGTTTCAGTAAACAAAGTTTTGGGTCAGGGAGGAAGGAAAGATAAAAGTGAGGAAAACAGCAGAGAAAAGTGAGGGAAATGAAGAAAGGGGCAAGAAGAAAGGAAAGGCATGTTCTTTTCTACTGTGCCTGTCCAACACGTCTATGTCATACAGACTGTGTAACATGCCGGTAAGAGTTAGTCTTCATTTGAGAACTTTGACTTTGCCCTTCCTTACCTTAGAAAAGTCTTCCACCAGTTCCTGTCTGGAATGTCCCCTTTTCCTCTGCACAAAGGTCAGTTTTGTAAGACTGACCTCTTGTAATTCCCATGACGCCACCCTTTATTTTCCACACCCAACACTAGCCACTGCCTCACACAGTATACAGTCAGTTATCTGTTTGTCGTCTAAGTTTTTGTCTTAGTTACTCTTCTCTCATTGCTGGGATAAACACCCGATACAAAAATGAGGGAAGGAAAGGTTTATTTAGCTCACAGTTACTGGAGGTTTCAGTCCATATTTAGCTGGCTACAAGGCAGAGTGGCACACGGCAGAGGGCAACCTTTCATGGCTGCAGCTAAGAGCAAAAGAGAGCCAAGGCAGAGCTAGCAGCAGCTCAAGCAGCTAACTTCTCTTCCTACCTTACATTGAAATGCAAATCACCTGCCCCAGGGCAGATGCACTGCCCATTTCCACAATAATCAATTACAAATTCCAGAAGCTGCCCCTTGACTGCTTGAGGCTTTGAGGGGACACCTATGCACAAACCATAAGTTTTGCACTCTAAAAATGCAAACTCTGTCTGACGAGCTTGCCAGTTTTGTTCAGTTCTGTCTCCAGAACAGTAGCTGGTAACATACCAAAAATCCTATAAGCACTGACTGAACAACAATTATAGGTAAGAGTATCTGTGAAGCTTTACTGATGTCTCCAGAATTCATTACATTGACTTAAAGCAAATAAGATGAGGTATTAAGGCTACCATTTGTGGACTTTAGCCATAAAACTGAACATCAGAATCAAGTCAGGACTCCTTTAGAAGCACAGCAGTGCTTCAAAGCACATAAATATCCTTCCTCTTCTAATAAGTTAAGTGCAGATATCTGGGTATAAATGATCAGGATCTTCTTTCTTTCCTTTTTTTTTTTTTTCTGGGAGTCAAACTCAGAACCTTTCACTTTCCAGGCAGGCATTTGTGCCGCTGAGCTATATCTCCAGCCTGCTATGGTCTTTCAGACACTATGAGCCTTTCCATGAGTAGGACTTCTTAGAGGATACCTTTTAAGTTCATATAGGTCAAAGCAACTGAAAACTCTTTTGTTGTCGTTTGTATTTTAGGGAAGGGTCTACAGGGTGTTCAGGGTCTCACTACTAGATCAGACTCGTAGTGATCCACCTATGTACAGCCTCCCAAGAGCTGGGATTACAGGTGTGTGCCACCACACCAACTCTCAATTGCTGTCTCAGCGCACCCCAGAGCGGGCAGCATGGCAGGCACTTTAACCCGCTGAGCTATTTGGCTGGCCCTAAAAACTACTTTGTTCAGATCCAAGCCCTCACTACTCACTTCCAACAGTTTTAGTCTGACTAGCTACAACTCTATCTCTGAAACACTTTTGACAGAAAAATACCTACAGAAAAGTAGCTTTGGGACACTAGAATTAATAAACAGGTGACCCAAGAAGAGACAAAAGAAAGTATATGGATTTCTGTGAGTTAATTAATTGAACAAGTAGAAAATCCCACCTGGAGTTTAGCTTTATCTATGAAACACCTGACTTGTTCCATCTATTATAATTTCCCCTAACTGTCATAGCTGGATTTGTTCCAAAATAAACATTCTATTAGATGAAATCTAAGCTGACCACTTTAATAAAATTGAATTTCAATGGATTTTTACCACATGGGGATTTGAGACTTTCATTGTAAGGAAGGTAGGGAGGGGGCTATAGTTTGAAATGAGCAATATCTTCTCTCTCTAAATCCGTTTGATTTTGATGGGTCTATACCTCTAGCCCAATCTGTTGTGTCAGGCTGAAAAATAAACTTTTTCTTGGAAATTTATTAATAATAATAATAATAATGAGATAATGTATGTAGAAATGCAGGTTTCCAAGTTAGACATAGGTTTAAATCAAAACTTATAACCTGGATCTTATGTATAAAATCAGGGTACTTATGCTATTATAAAGAGGCCATGAGCCAATATACAGTACAGAAAACCTTTAGCAAGTACTGTACCCAGAACCCCTCCAACACCAAGTATGAAAACCTGGTCTTCTTCTAATTATTTGCCACATTTCCTTTCTTTAGTTGCACCTATGTATAAGTGTTTTTCCCCTTATGCTTGCATGCAGTATTTTCATGCCTTTTCCTTAAACTTGAAGGACATCTGAAGGAGATTTGGCAGCTCTCAGGAAAGTCATGTCCAAGGTAGAGAGATCACCCAAACTGAAGATGAGTTGAGACACTGTTGATAAGGACAATAAGTTTAGAATAGCTTCACTTTTTGCCATTCCTTTTAAAAATTTATTCTCCAGAAGAGCCAAGGAGAACAGGCCAGCTTGCTATGCAAATCCTCTGTATACAAAGCCAGAAAACTGCTGGACTGAGATGTTTCTGTCATTGTTTCTGCCTGATGTTTGGGTAAGGATCCTTCCTGACAAGTGCTTTGTGCCTAAGATTCTGTTATAAAATAGGGACAGGAATTCAGAGAAAGAAAGGATGGTGGGAAACACTTCAGCATTCATGAGTGGCCTCTGTTCAGAAGGAGCTGTCTAACAAAGTCCTAAAATATCTGTTATCAACCCAACCCCTCCCCCACTATCAGCTATTCTCAAAACAGCCTGAGTAGCCTCCCCAAAACAATCAGATAAGGGTCACTGTCCTGTTTGAGAAGTTTCAGCCTCTGCCTCTGCGTCGTGTGTGTAGAGTCTAACATGTTAATCTCGTGTACCTGCTGCCTATTTTCCCAGTTTATCTGAAGTGCTGAGCAACATTTTACCCATAGACACAGCTGCCTCTTGCTGTCACACTCTCTGACCACCATGTATGGGCTTTGCATGTGCTGTTTCTCTGCCTCACCTTTCCCACGATTCTTTTCCTGGCCCCTCATCACCTGAGCAATGTCTGTTCATCCTTCATATCTTCAGACTAGCTTAGATTAGCATTTCTCCTACCTGCTTCTAAATAAGAGTCATCAAATCAGCTGTGTTCTGACATGCAGCAGATAAATCAAATGAGGAAAACTGTCCCTGTATGAGACAAGTAGAAGCAGTGGAGAGAGAAGTGAACTGGAGCAGGCATGCTCCTTTAAATGTAGATATGCAGGCTCCACTCCCGGGGAAAGGTAGGAGGTCTGGGCATCTGCACTTTTTAGAAGAACTCCAGGATAGTGCTTCTCCATTGCTGCTTCTCAGCTCCAGACCGATGTCATTTGGTAGTACTTTTATCATCTTTCCTCATTTTTAAGAGACTTTTGAAGTCTAGATTTTTATGGGAAATATCTTGATATTTACAATGCTCTGTGAACCCAGATGGGGCCTGTGGACCATATGACGAGGCTCCTGTTCTGTTGTCTTAGTTGTCTTCCCTGCTGATCTCTAAGTACTGTGAAGACAAGGGCAAGAGTCTTTCTTGCTTATGACTTACAGTACTCACCATGTCTAACTTATAGCCCCTGAATGTTTTTGTAAAGCCTGCTTTCATGGATAGGCTACAGTCCAGCTGAGAAGTCACCCCCATGGAGTCCCCCTAGTTCAGATAAAAAACTATTTCATA
>PVKN010025399.1:0-14132 GCA_004027915.1 Capromys pilorides | reverse complement strand
AACCTGGTCCCGGAAAAAAAAAAAAAAAGACCCTTGCCAGACCTGCCCAATGCCCTGCACCTTCCCAGCCTGTCCCTGCCGAAGCTGCAGAGGTAGGTGCGCACCCTTCCCGCAGCCCAGCTGTGCTTGGCGCTGGCTGCAACCTCCCTGGCCAGCAGGTGGGCAAATTCAATTAACCTAGAAAGGCCAGCAGCTAGGGTCAGAGCCATTGTGAAAAAGAAAGATGGTGGGAAGACCCTGCCAAACAGACCTTTGTGGGCAGGGGCAAGGGAAGCCAAGGGCGAGAGGGCAGCGGAGTGCAGGCACGGCGGTGTCCCCCAAGGGACAGGGCCACGAGGGAAACAAAGACGCCTCCATTCTAAGAAGACTCTGGGTACTTGCAGGTCACAGTCCTGCTGCAGTAGGAGGCTTCTTACCTCCTTGCTTCCTGCAGGGGGAAAAGATCTTTCTAGTCTCAGAGTCTGCAGCTCTGGAGGCAGGGATGAGGAGAAAGGGGAGTTGAGAGGCTGGACTCCGACCCCACAGCCCAGGAAGGACCTCTGCTGCCAGGCCCTGGCCAGCACTGGGCATGTGAACCCCGTGACACCCTCCCACCTTCACCCCCAGGTGACAGCCTCCAGTTGTCCTTTCATCTGGCAGACAGTTTTGAGCACCAAGCAGGTGCCAGGTTCAGTGCTTAGCAGTGGGGATTGGCTGGGGAGACATGAGGGCAGGCGGAGAGTGCCCCTGAGACACGTGGCTGTACTCAGCCCAGCTGGACTGACGGAGTTCAGTGGGGAAGTAATCTTGCAACCTCCAGATTCCAGCCCTAGGTGTCCGGCCTCGAAAAATGATGCGCAACCTCTATCCACGTGGAAGCCCAGACCCATCCACCTAGCCTACCGCTCACCTGGAGAATGGGCAAACAAACTGTGGAAAATCAGCAATAAAAAGGCAGGCAGGACTGATGGATGTGACGCCAGGGATTAAGTTCAATGGGGCTGTGTTGTTCCAAGAGGTCTTGCATTAGATGGTTACAGGACCAGCTAGGCGAACAGCGCAGGGATTTCAGATAAGAGGGTGGTGGGCTCTGCCGCTCCCTGATTCTTTCCTTGCAGTTGCAAGATGGCTACTGCAGCTCCAGACATTCTCACAACGTCTAAAGCCAGGACAGACAGAAAAGAAGCTTCTCAAGTATCCCTCTCTTTGGTCACACAGGGAAACCTCTTTCAGAAGTCCCCAGAAGACATCCTCTTATGTTTACCGGCCAGACTCCAGTACAGGCCCATCTGTAAACTGCTGGCGGGCACAAAAGAGTGTTTTAGACCAACCACAGCTGAGTCCCTGGGCTGGGAGCCCCATTGAGGACATTACCTCGCCTTCTGCTTTGCAAAACTGTCCACTTTATTATAAGGCTGCTGTGGGCTTTCCTTGATCGCCACTATTTCTCACAGAGCCAATCCCTTCTTCAACAGGTGTCTAGTGCGCCCCCGTGTGTCTCTACGCTGCAATTACACGGCGGAGTTTTCAAAACAACCTTGAAAGTAACTAGGACACGCAATGGCTACGAAGACCCTGAGCCCTAAGGTGTCAAACGCTATGTAAAGGAATTAAAGCAAATGGTCTGTTTCGAAGCAAAATTTGTCTTAGTAGGAAATCATATATGAGCATGAGAAAAAAATCAACAGCTCATGAAGTATGCGTCAAAGTTATCTAACCCCATTCTGACTCCCGTGATATAAACCTGCCCACGTGCAAATGCACCTGTGGGGCAAATTCAGGGAGACAGACTTGCATTCCTATGCTGCCCTTTCTTGGAGGGCAACTGGTACCTCTTTGGATCCCACCACCGGCTCTGGTTGCTTTATTTCCTTCACTCAATAAACTACTATTGAGCATGTATGAGGTGCCGAGCGCTTGGTTACAACCTCAGCCAGGCCGACTTCTCTGGTAGCAGCCCAATAGAAACGAGCACCAGGCTTACATCCTATTCTCTCAGCCATTAAGGGGAAAAAATAAAAAGTTCCTCATAGGGGATTTGAAAACCATTCCTAAGATTCAGCGTCATTCACTCTATTTGGTTTGGCTTTGGCCACACCTCTCTGCCTGAGCCAATCGCTTAGCCGGGAAGGCAGACTGGAAGGGTCTGATTGGCCGGTAGGAAATGGGTGGGACCCCGGGGGGGTTCCTCTCAGCTGCTCCCCCTGAGGTGAACAGAGGTGGACAAGTTGGAGGACGGAGACCGCTACGAACAAGAAAAGATCCACCAGCCATGGACTGCGGGAGTGAAGCTGTGAAGGAGCAAGAAGATGAAGAGGAAATTGAGCTGCCATAGGCTGGAGATGCCAGCCACGGAGGCCACGATGCGGGGCAGAGAGATGGCTCAGGCCCTGCTTCCCTGAGCGCCCTGCAGGCTTGGAGGGAGGAGAGCAGGGCGCTCTCTGCCACCTGCTTGGCTGAAAAAACTCCAGAGCCACGGTGATTCGAGGGGTATCAAGTGCCTCCCCATACACACAGGCCCTGCCAAGGCCCTGCTGAAAAGTTGGTTTGGAGAGTTGAGGTCACTGCCTCCCTCCAGGATGTTGGGAAGCCTAGAGGACTGATTTGGGGGAGATGCTTCTTGGCATACGGCCAATCTCCTGGGTAATGGTACAGTTGAAGATACCACCCACGGCTCCACTGAAGCCCCTGAAGTGCTTGTCCTGGGTCTCCTGGGCTGACCAGTGCCAGACCTAGGCCTGGAAGAGTCTAGAAGCTAGGATGTGAGGCTGGATTACCACCTCAGTGAGGTTGGGTCCGGGCAGAGGATCTTTGGCGTCTGGGCAGAGTGTCCAGAAGCAGCTGGCTGTGGCCATCTGGGATTCTGGAAAGAAGGACCCGAGCTAGGTGCTGGATCACTTGCTGCAAACCCAAGAGTGGCCGCTTGGGGGGGCACATCATCCGCATTCCGGGAAGTCCATTCAGACGTGGGGGAGCTGCCAAGACCCGCTTTCGAGGCTCTGCAACAAACGGCCTAAGAGAAGGACCTGGCCCGCAGTGGCCGGAAAGCACGATGCCACCGCGTGCCAGCCAAGTCCAGGGACGCCTTGCAGGAGAAAGCAAGGGCAGCGGAGGGAGAGACGGAACAGCTGCAAAGTTTGGAGTTCTGACCTGACTCAGCATTTTAATGACCTAGGCAGTTGTTACATTTGGAAGTGATCTAAAAGGTGTTTTATTATTGTCACCACCACGTTGTAATTTCCCTCCATCTCCCCATAGATCACCCGAGAAAGAACTACCCGACTCAGGGGGTCTGAGTGGGTGGCAGGGGGCAAGGGGGAAGCTACCACTGATGAGTGGTCCTTGTAACTTCAGCTCTTTCATTGCATAGAACCTAAACCCTGACCTCCAAAACCGCACAGGCACATTGGCTGTGGGTGCTGGTTATTCTTGGTGGCCCATGGTACATGGCGTGAGGTCTCATTTGAGGGCATAAAAGGGGTAACCCCAGGAGGCTAGAAATTTCAGGCTGTAATAGATGGTCAGATTGTAACTGTCCTCAACAGTTCACTTACTGAGGAATCAGAAAAGTTAGTGTAGTGTGGCCAGTGCTGCCACAGGGTGAGGAAGCCTTATATCCTGTTCTCATCTGAAGACGGTGGTTAAAATAAATAGCCACGATGACAAGGCAAAAGCTTTCCAGCTCCGGTCAAGAGCTATTTGACAGGGTCTGAACCATCGAGGACACGGCCAGAACTTATTTTGTGTCCAGCACTGTCCAGATCTAGCCACAGCAGATGGCAGTGAACTCTGGTGGCCAAGGGAGTTATGGGCGCCAGATTCTCCCTCCTCAAGAGCTGGCATCTGATGGACGTGGTCCCAGAGAAAGCTCTTTGGATTGCGTCTCAGTAACCACCATCCCAGCCTGTCAAACCCAGAGATTTAAGGCGGCATTAGACCCCAAATCTGGAAGAACTTAGCCACTTCACAGTGCCAGAACCAGGGGAAAAATACGCACATAGAGAAACCAGAAAAGCATAGAATGACGGGCAGACAAAAAAAAAAAAAAAAGAAAGAAAATGAAAACATTCTGTTTCCACCGACAGAATCAGTCTTTGCCAGGAAAACTGGAATGTTGACGTGGTACTCGCATAATTCAATTTTCTACACACCCAGAAGTAGAGAAAAAGCCAGCCGCTGGGAGAAATTGCTGATACTGTTCTTAACCTTGGCAGGGACAATATATTTGTGAAAGGGACACTATATCTGCAAATCTAAAGAGTGTTTTCAGTAATATCTATCCTGATACCCATCTTCATTTCTAACCAGCTGAGTTTATCACTACAGACAAAAAGTACATGAATATACGCCAGAATATCGTCAGTGGTAAGGAGGATGTGGGAGGCTCTTATCTCTAATCTTTAGGCTTTTCAGTATTTTCTAAAGTTAAAAAAAGATACTTTTATATGGTATTTTTATTGAGTAGTTTCTTAATTATAGGAACAAGATACAAAGACAAGGTTCTAAATGGGGAGCTAAGCTCTCCTGTCCTTCCAACGTGACCAGCCCACTGCTTTGAGACTACTACTGTCAGAAGTTTTTGTTTTTTTTATTCACGTTTTTATTTTTAAGGTTGTAACCATGAAATACTTGAGGGGCGCTGTACCAAGAGGGAAATTCCAGCTGAGCCTGAAGGAGGAGCTGCGGCTCTGCGCCATCTGCTGGCTGAGTTGCAGAATACAACTCAGAAATCTTTCAAGAAAAGCCAGAAATACAAGGTTCTATGTGAAACGCCACACATCTCAAAGGTTGGCAATGAGTAGAAAGGTTTAAACTAACTAAAAGGCTTAAAAGCATCTCCTCGGGAAAATTAAATATGTTGAAGGCCTCCATTCGAGAAATAAATGGAGAATATTAATGGCTAAGAAAGAGGAAGACTTGTACCAGCATACCTCCTTTCACTTCCTCCTTATAATTAGTTATGTTATTGCTTGCTTTTCCAGAAGTGCTTTCTATGATATGTAATGCATTATTAAGCTCCATTGTTTTTGGCAATGCAGAAAGATGTACTGAGCCAAATTCACATTCATTCTACTACCTTAAGGTAAACCCTGTTCACATTTTGATGACTGTTCATTCAAAATAGAAACTCCATATGTATTCAAGATTAGTATTGGGCCAGCGAGATGGTTCAGTGGTCTAAAGCGCCTGCTTAGGCAAGCTTAGGCAACCACAGGGACTGCGGTTTGGTCCCAGGCACCAAATGTTGCACCAGCCCCACCCTCAGGGCAGGCTGAGCTGGGCATCAGAAAAAAAAAAAAAAAAAAGATCAGTTTTGGCCAGGGTCCTTGGGCAACGATGACAGCTTGGAGTTAGGCCTTCTTGTGGGTTTTGGGAAGACAAGAAGACAAATGCCCACTTGGTTGTTTCTAGCATCCCTGAAGCTGGGAAAATCAGTAATCAGGTCGGTTTTCATCTATCTAATTTACAAAACAAACAGGCACATCATTTACCTTCTAGTTGTAAGTTGGAGGGGTTTTTTAAAAAAGCACTTTCTCGCTTTAGATGTTGAAATGGTATTGATTAGATTCAATAAGAACATATTTATTATTGCAAGTGTGGCATGCTACAGCGAGTTTTCAGATCCCAAATCTGGAAGAGTTTAGCAACTTCATGGTGCCAAAACCAGTGGAAACACACACACACACACACACACACACACACACACGTGTGCACGCATGCGCACATACACACAGATTGTGAAAGCTGTTAGTATAATGTATAAGAACAATTATAAAGACTCAAATATTTTAACAAGTAAAAAGAATCCAGATAACTCTTGAGACCATGTTAATTATGTTATTTCAGAAGACGTAAATTTATCAATGAATGTTTTATTTTTAATACAATTTTAGTACAAAGCAAAATAGAGAGCAGCTGTAATTTTAGACTTCAATTTCATTTAGTCTTTCAATCACCTACTTGGGGATTTTTCTCATGTTGTGAAGATCAATTAAAAGCGGAATGTCAGCTTTTCCACTTGAAAATTTCACAAGGAGAAAAATCCCCAAAGCCATGTGCCAAGCCATCTAAATAAATTATTCTCTATTCTGGATAGGGCCCAGCATGTGAGGGGCTGGAAATCCTTCCAGAAGGTAGCTCTGTGAAAATTCTGCCTCTCACTTCCAAATTCCATCTCATCTTCTGCCACAGAGGAGAAAATATTTGAGTTGGAAAGGAAAATGAGCAAATATGGAAACTGAGTCTGGGCCTGGGTCAGAGCCAAGGTGGGGATGGCCCTCGGATGGCCTGGGATGCCCTGCCTGGTCCTGGGGGTGCTGAGCTGGAGCCCCACTTTATATTGATGAATCTTCCCTTGGAGGTGGGTGCTTTACAGGTGAGAAACTGAGGCTCAGAGTGGTGAAGCCACTGGCCCACAAGAACTTCTACTCAACCAGGGAAATATGAGCAAGGCCAGCAGTCCAGAATAAGAGGGATAAAAGGGTTGGCCAAGGACATGATGTTAAATTATAGGATTGGAAGGAAGGGACTGGTCCCTGGGGAGGGTCTGAAGTGTGAGCTCACAGATTTTAAGTGAAAACTGTTCACTGGGTTGTACAACTTTTCTCCTTCGACACTCCCAGCTCACGGGCAAGGCAAGAGAAGAGGGGTGTGTGAATGATTACAGGATCAATATTGCCAGTGTACAAGGGGCTGTCCACAGGGGGCAGATGATAAAGTTGGGACACGGAAGCTCAGCTGGACCAGAAGGAAGCTGAAGGCACGTGGAGGTGCGGTCAAGTTTGGCATTTAGAGGTCAAAGCGCTGGGAGAGGTCAGAGCACGGGGAAGCATCAGCGGAAACGGGAGAGAGCAGGGACCAGGAGCTGGAGGCGAAAGCCCGAGAGAAGCAGTAGTGTTTGGGGTTGAACGTGTTCAGGGCAGAGGAGAAGAAATGGGGCAGAGGCTGCCGGGATGAGGCGGGGGCGGATCATCAGCCTCATCTGCTCGCAGGCAGGGACAGCTCCCTGCCCCAGCTTGGCCCGTCTCAGGGCGGGGAGTACCTTCCTGTCTGTCCTTAGGAGGACCTGACATGTGAGAACGACAGAGGACACCTCTGGCTTCGCTGGTGCTGGGGAGCGCCCCGTGTGCTCACCCCGGAGCTGTATTTACCTGGAGGAGGGGTGTATGGTGTACCACAGGAGGCCCGGGAATGTGCTAGGGGCCACAGCGCCGTGCAACTATGAGCCCCATTGTGTTCTCCGCAGCCTCAGGCCAGGACGTGGTGCCTCAAACACAGCACCGCGGGCGCAGGCTCAGCACCTCCTGCGGCCAGCGGCACTCCATGAGGACTGGGCGACAAGTCGCTGCTTCCAGGTGCCGTGCCAGTTCCCTCCCATCTGTGTGAGCGACCGTCACTCGCATTCACCAGCATCCAGTGAGTGCCCAGCATCCTTGGGTCCGTCACGTCAGCCACTGGCCGCCTCTTCCTGCGGCCCTCCAGGACATTTAAAATGGAATCTCACTAGGCCCTTTGCCGTCAGATCCTGCCGACCTCTCCCTCCTCTTCCCTCTTCAGGACCCCCTTCCTCAGCCTCCTGAGCTGGCAGGCTCCAGCTTGCCAAGGTCAGCCTTATGTCAGCTGGGCTTTGCGTGTGCTGTGGCCTCTGCCTGGGGTGCTCTTGCCTGGATTTCGCCATGCCGCTCCAGCCCTTCATGCGGGCATCTGCTCAGATGCCAGGGCCTCCGAGGGGTGCTCCCTAACACCCACAGGCAGGGCGTGTGCCACATCTGCCAACAACGGCCTCAACCACCCAGGCTCTCTTTGGCCCTGGCCCTTTTCCTACCACTCTCTCTGTCTCTGTCTCCATCTCTGTCTGTCTCTCTCCCCCCTTTCCTCCCTCTTTCTCCTTCTCTCTCTTTCCCCTTCCCTCCCCTTTATCTTTCTTTCCTTCTTCCCTTCCTCCCTTCTTTCTTCTTCTGGCTCCCCACTTCTTCTCTCCTCTTGACTCTAAGGTATCCACCCCACCCCAGAATGTCAGCTCTTGGGGGGACAGAGACCTCGAGATGAGGCCCCTCAGGCTGTGAAGCAGTGCCTGACGCATAATAATAAATACTCATTGGAGGGGGTAAGTGAACAACCACAGTGCCCTTTCAAAATACATTTATTCATTTAAGTAAAAAAGCAAATCAATCAGAAGACAGCCAGCCTGATAGCTCAGTGAGCTAAGGCACCTGCTTAGGCAGAATGCAGTGGCTGGGGTTCGATCCCTGGCATGCCGTGCCATCCCTGCCCATGGGGCATGCTGAGATGGCAATTGATACTGATTGATACATTCGTGGTGGCATGTGCCTGTAATCCTAGCACTTGGAAGGCTGAAAACAGTAGACTCACTATGACTCTAATCTACGTAGAAGACCCTGTCCCAAGTGCAGAAAAAATGAAAATAAAATAAAACGAATCAATCAGAAGAAAGTCAATCTATGAGAAGTCAATTAGCATAATTAGCAAATAACCAGGTGATGCTAAGCAGCAGCCATGTATAACTCAAGTGTCCTGCACAGACAGGGCTTGGGCACCGCCCACTGGGCATAACTCTTGGGCTGATGGGAGGAGGCAGCTCCTCTCATGCACTTGCAAATGGGTGAACAGAACAGAACACTTCTCTCTTCTGATTGGCTGCAGAGTCCTGGCGCACCTAGCTGGTGTCCCAGCTTCTTAGCTCCCTCTGCTGCCAGCAGGCATTCCCATCTCCCACCTGGTCCGTGTCCTCGATGTCCTCCTCACCTAGGGTTCGCTGTCCAGGATGCCGTTGGGACACAGCCCCTACTCTGAGCTCCTCCTGGACCGAGTGGTTGATAGGTGTCATCTCTAGAGGGGTGGTCACTTGTGCCCCCCCCCCCCCAACTGTAATGTGATGGGACATTCTTTCCTTAGATATCTCCTCCAGGCTCAACAGCACCTCTCCTACCTACGTCACCCAGTCAGCTAGTGCTGCAGCTGGCTTGGCATTGACCCCCAGAGCCTTGGTTCTCTGAAGAGATGGGGTCTTAGAATTGCAGTGAAGAGAAATGTCTCAAAGGGAAACGCACCAGGCACAGAGGCGCAGACTAGAGGTGATGGAGCTACAAGGTGCTGAGTGTAGCTTGCATCTGTCTTCAACATTAGGACTAAGAGCTCATACTTAACAATTAGAAAATTGCGAACATCTGGCTTTCCTGGAAAGTTCAGATGGTCAGTCCACATCGGGCCCCACAGCTCCACAGGGCCACCACCAGCTGAAGCAGTTTCATTAACCCTTCCCATCTGCAACATGCTGGGCCTGTCCTGTCTGACATGTAAACATTTAAAAAAGCAATTAAGATATACAGTATTTCAGCATTCCTTGCCCAATGACATAAGCCCCTCATCGGCTAACTTGGACAAAAGTTCAGACTCCTAGTGATCCTCCTGTCTCAGCCTCCCCAGCACTGGGATAATAGGTGGGCCATACTACACCCAATTCTGGGGCTGGCACAGCATGTGACACTGGGGGATCAAACCCAGGTCCTTGACTTGCCAGGCAGGAGCTCAGACCGCCGAGCTAGCTCCCCAGCTCATGGTAGACTTTTAAGTTTCATCTGCATCTCTAACATGTGATCCCGCAGTTGCTAACCCTGAGGACTCAGGAAAACATTAATCCAGGCCTGATTAGCATTCCTTAACTTGTGAGATGTGGGCACATTTCCGGGGCTGGCTGAACACAGTTAAGGGCAAAGTGTATGAGGCTAATTAGGAGTCAACGAGTATGGAGCATTAATTACCTTTGTTTTTCATATCATATGTTTAACTATAAGTTCAATAATGTAAAATAAGTTATAGTTTTTAATAAAGGTTGTGTCTAACAACCAGTTTAATTTAATAATCATATCTCGCAAGGCAGTTCTAGCCCACCCCTGGATCAGGAAGTTGCTAGAAACAGAGAGGAACCTCCGTGGGCCATGGACACAGGTGAAACACATCCCTTGAGGCACAACTGCCCCACCGTGCAGATGAGGGCGTGGAGGCTGAGGGTGCTGTTATCGAGGCCACACTGAGCCAGCTGCACGGTCTTCAAGCCCCCTCTTTCTGGCAGAGCCTCCTGCCCTGTCCTGGCAGTGGACCTTCACGTCTGTCACACGCGTGTGACAGTCCTTGGGTGTTCATGCGCACAGCCCCAAAGTCCTATTCTCTTTTCCTTCAGACTAAGACTTGAATCCTCCAAAGTGGCACTAGTAACCAGAGGGTGGGCAGGCTCTGTGTCAAGTGTCTGTTGTGTCCCCAGCTGTTAGAATTCCAGCCCCGTAGGGTCGGGAGAGGTCTCAAGGACAGCCCAGCCCAAGATGCCCATTGCATGTATGGGGCAAACTGAGGCCCAGGCTACAGAGGAATAACACCAGCAGAACCAGGACTAGCAGTCAGAGTTTAAAGCAAATGATAAAGATCTTTGGCAAGAAGATTAGAGGAGATGAACAAGACTGAGAGCTCGGATCCCAGGGGCAGGTTCTCCCTAGAGAGTCCCTGTTAGATGGAAAAAGACAGCAGAGAATATGGGATCCTGGGGGAGATTCTAGGAGACACTTTCTGCCAGGATTGGTACCCCAAAGATCAAAGGTTGCTTGAGAAAGTCTATGGTGTGAGGAGAACTCTAGAGATGCCCTCACTAAAAATGCTGCAGATATATGTGAAGTCAGCGGAGAAACTGAGGCAGGAAGGCAGATCTTCAGGGTCTCACTCAAAATGAGTTTGGACTTCTCAGATTTTCATCTCTGACCCCAACCGGGGAAAAAACAATGACAACGAAAAGCCCCTCCTTTGGGGAGGGGCCACTCCCAAGGGGGCTCCAGGACCTTGTGCTGCCGCCCCTGGAGCAGGAAGCTAGGGACGCTCTGCGATCTGTGGTGGTCCACACCTTCGGTGGTCGGGGTGGGGCTCCTCAGGGGGCTGAGCAGACCCTGACGCGGCTGTAGTGGATGCCAGCTGAGCTCTTCCTGTGGCCAAAGCTGAGGGTGAACCTGCAGGGGGGAGAGTGCCAGGGATCAGAGAGCGGCAGGCTTAGTGCCCTCCCTGGGGCAGCAGGCACCACACCCTTCTCCCACCTGGCCCCTTTCTGCCTCCCATCTCTGCGCACACTGCCCTGTCCCCTCACTGGGGCACCCCACCGCTCCCCAGCCTTCCTGCCTGTGCCCACTCCCTCCCCATCGCAGCAGAGCCCATTTTCTAAACACAGAAGCCAGATCCTGTCCTTTGCTTAGGCCGCTGGCCTGGAACCCCAGCCCCTCCTCACTGCCTTCCCTGACAGCATCGCCCTCCTCTCCCAAGTGCCCCTCACACCCTCGGCCACATTGGCCCAGTCTTTCCCTCAGACCCTGCCTGCAGGGCCTTTGTTCTTGCTCTTCCCTCCACCAGAACATTTGCTTCCAGCTCTTCAAATGGAGGCTGTCTCGGCCCTCAGAGGCCTTCTTCCTTCAGTGGAGCTGCATTTCTTAAGCACCTGAGAAGGGCCTGGCGCTGTCCTGGGCCCTGGGAATCCATCAGTGAATGCAGTAGATGCCCCACATACCATGTGCCAGTGGAGGACCCATGAGAGCACCCACAGCCCACCCACAGCCTAGCTACGGAGTGTACCTGCCCCCCAATCTGCTGTTCTCTCTGGTGCATTAACCCAGCTTGTGTTCTTCATGGTGTAACAGTGCTGTGCAATGACCATACGCATGCATTCGTGGGTTTTGTTCTCTCTCTCTCTCCCCCTCCCTTTTCTCTGTCCATTCTCCTCCCCTCCTCCTCTCCCTGCAAATGTAACTCTTTCTTTCTAAGACCACAGACAGAGTCTCCTCTGATCATGGTTTGACTCCAGAGCTTAGTCCACTGCCCAGCCCCTAACTGGTCCTTAAAAATATTTAGTGAGAGCTCAGTGAATGGACTTCTGAGAAACTGGCATAAAACAAAGATTGAGAGATTTTTTTTTTTTTTTTTAGCCTGGACCACTCCAGGCTGAGCTGTAAGTCTCCAGGGCTACAAGCACACTGGAGGCACAGTGACCCGGCCAGAAGTGGGCCCCTAGCTGTGAGCTGCCTTGGCCCAATGTCCACCTCTTGCCCTCGAGAATTGCCCCCTCCGCAGCAGGTAGGGCTGTCCATCAAGGAGCCCTGTCCTATCCTGGTTGAGTTGGGATAAAGGGTTGGGGCAGGTAAACAAGGCTTGACCAATCAGACTTTCTCCTGGGCCCGCGACTCTTGTAGGGCGCGATGCAGGCTTCAACTGTTCTACAAAGACCTGCCCCTCACTTCCTGGGTGGGGGCCCTGGGAACTGTCCTGCTCCTTGATGGATGAGATCAAGCTCCTTTCACTCTCCCTTTTGGCTTTCGTATCAGGAGCCCCCTCAACTATCCAGACAGGAATGGCAGGGCTCATACCTGGGCCTCATACCTGGGCCTCATACCTAGGCCCGCAGGCCCAGCCTGACGCTTCCCTCGCCCTGCCCGACCCGGGAGCTTCCTTCCGCAGGCCTTGCCTCTGTGTTCCTCTGCCTCTTTTGCTTTTTGTTCCTGAGGCTGGCTCTGGAATCTTCTCACAAGAAAACCAGCACAGCAGAAACTCTGGACAGCTGTCTAGGAGAGAAACCTTGGTGTTTAGCTGCGCCCCTCGCCACGCAAGTTAAAGACTGCGTTTCTCAGCCTCCCCCGAACGCAGGTGCTGTCCTGTTTTGTCCAAAGGGACCACCTGGCTCCCTGTAGCCCTGCTGCTGCCCTCCTCTTCCTGCCCCTTTCTTCTGCAGAAATGCGATGTCGAGATCTCTCTGGGACCCTGTGGAAAAGGCAGTGTTAGGGACAAGGCTGAGGAACAAGACAGAAGGAACTGAGCTGTGGGCGACACATGCCTGTAGAGCTTTCCATTAGCAAACAGCTTTGGTAACTTGGAGTGGCCCCAGCATAGGCACACAGGGCTGGGGTGATGGCTGGGCTCACCAGGGCCACCCAGAGCCGTGGTGCCTTCTGTCTTGTTCCTGGGAGACACTCTGCGTGGGCTGGACTAGGGTGGAGGTTTTATACCACACCACACCTGTGTGGCTTTAGGAGCCAGCAGGGGATGAGGCTGGGGCCACTCAGGATATTTAGAATCTCTCAGGCCCCCCAGTAGTAGAATGAGGTGTCTTCCTTTGCAAAGCAACCAGGACTACGTGCAAGGATGCTCAGGGCTATACCGCACCGAGGGCCCCGTTCTGCCCTCTCTTGTTCAGTGGTACATGTGGAGGCCCGCCTGAGCAGCTCTCCTTAAAAGAGAAGCGACTGTCTCCATTTTGACTGAGCCTGACCCTATTCCCTCGTATTGAGATGTACAGAGCTGGCTAGGACTTCTCATTATCCTTTCAATTGGCCTTAAGCAGTGTGTATTGGTCTAGCCGAAGCGCTGGTGGTAATTTTTGAAGATGGCACGCGCGTTTCCCTGATGACAGGACGAAGAGCCAATGCTCCACGGTGTCAGCTGGGATCGAGCCTCGAGATAGAGGCTATGACTTTTTGGGGCTTGAAAGATTACACATCAGCGTTGAAGCACCAGACCCCCATAATATTAGATACTATCTCAAAAGCATTATGCAAGTTCTCTAAATATGGTGGAGGTGAATGTAGGCCTCCTACCTAGCCCAGCTCACAGCTCACCTTCTTCCCACAATTCCCTTCAGAGCTCACCTTCTTCCCAAAATTCCCTTTTGCAAGCCACTCCCCCTTCTCCAATGAATAAAGCCTGAGTGCAGCCCTGGGTCACTCTCTTGGTTCCAGAAAGAAGCCATCTTCATGGCTAGACTTAGGGCCCTTGGCTCCCCCAAAATTATACATATATATATATATATATATATATATATATATATATATATATATGTCTTAGTGTCTTTGTTATCGCTGTGGGTTGCGCTGGGAGTGGTAGACTAAAATTAAGTTGATGGAATTCCAGTAACGGGTTTTAGGATTATAAGTGTTGACTTCTTGGGCGGAGACGAGAATCAGGAAGGGACTCCGACAGTATAAACTCCTGTGATGCTGCAATTCTGCTTTCCCCTCTCCGACCTGAGGAACTGACTGACATGCTGGCTCCTATCTGGCTGAGCTGCTTTTCTGGAGTCCCTCCCTCCCTCCCTCCCTCCCTCCCTCCCTCCC
>PVKN010025398.1:0-14131 GCA_004027915.1 Capromys pilorides | reverse complement strand
TTTCATCACCCTGAAATCCCCATGTGCTATCGCCTCTAATGTAAATTTCTATAGCCATGGTGCCCTGTAGATACTGTACTGGTAGAGATAAGCTTTGGAAAGACCAAAGAGGAGGCCACACAGATGTTAGGGAGGCACAGCTGTCCAGGATGTGCAGGAGGGGTAGCTTCTGGGTCTGGTCTCAAGGGGAGGTTTGATGAGAAGAGTAGAAGTCGTGACTTGTCTTGAGCCCTGAGGAAGGTTGGAGACCTCATCTGCTGGGATGAGATGAGCTGTGAGTAGAAGCAGATAGAATGACAGAGCTTTTATCGCTGGACATTTTGAGCCTAAGTGTCTCTTAATATCCAGGGCAGATATCAGTGAGAGAGTATGCTGAAATGAAATGTGCAGATTAATGCTTAGAAACACATGTGTAACTTGTGAGAGAAATTGTTGGAAACAAAATTGGTGGTGCTTATCGGAACCTGGAGTGAGTCTCGGGTTCCAAGGCAAGTGAGCAGATGTCAGAGTCCCTTCCTGGTTCTTATCTCGGCCTAAGAAGTCTAAATTTATATTCCTAAAAACCCGTTATTGGAATTTTACCAAGTTAATTCTAATCTACCACTCCCAGCACAACCCACGGTGATAACAAAGACACTAAGACATACATATATAATTAACAGGGAGCCAAGGGGCCCTAGGTCCAGCTATGAAAGTGGCAAGTGGCTTCTGGAACAAAGAGGGTGACCCAGGGCTGTACTCAGGCTTTATTTATTGGCAGAGGGGGAGTGGCTTGCAAAAAGGAATTTTGGAAAGGTGAGCATTGAAGGGAATTGTGGGAAGAACATGAGCACTGTGAGCTGGGCTAGGTAGGAGGCCTGCAGTCACCTCCGCCATTTTCAGAGATATAGAAAGGAAATAATTTGCATTATGTTGTTAAGATAGTATCTAATATTTTGGGGGTCTGGTGCTTCAGCTCTGACGTGTAATCTTTCAAGCCCCAAGAAGTCATAGCCTCTATCTTGAGGCTCGATCCCAGCTGACACCGTGGAGCCTTGGCTCTTCGTCCTGTCATCAGGGCAACACATGTGCCATCTTCAAAAATTACCACCAGCACCTCAGCTAGACCAATACATACTGCTTAGGCTAATTAAAAAGATAATGAGAAGTCCTAGCCTGCTCTGTACATTTCAATACAAGGGAATAGGGTCAGGCTCAGTCAAAATGGAGACAGCCGCTCTTCTTTTAAAGAGAGCTGCTCAGGCGGTCCTCCACAAGCCAGCTGACAGCAGGGCGCTGGGTGCCACCTAGGTGTGGTTCCCTCCTGTGTTTACCCTTTGGCAGGAAGGTATGTTTTCTGCCTGGGCAGAGGCCACCATAACGCTGAGTGTAGGTTTATTGTCTTGGTGTTTGTGCAGCTAGTTATGACCTGTGTTAGGAGTCAGGAAGAACTGATTCAGAGAGGCGACTGTGTTCCACCAGCTGGTTTAACCTGAGAGCCAGGAAGAAACGGGTGCTCGATTCTAGGTTGTGGTGCAGCTGTCAGTCGGTCTGTATTTTACTCACAGTGCCGTTACGTAGCAGAGTGAGCTGAAGAGAGTGACATTTGCAACCTCTGTTAGAAAGTGATAGCAGAGCTTTTGCTTTATTTTAAATATTTCCCTGTTCTTAGGACTTTCTTGAATGAAGAGGTATATTTTTCTAATTTGTTCAAAAAGTGGTTTTTAAATTCTAAATTGAATCTTGGACTGGAGATCAAGCAGTGCCTGCCTGAGACAGAAAAAGCCTTTGCCCCCAGAGAACTAATAGACCTTAAAGGTAGTGTGAGATCTTTATAGTTCTATAATTATAACACACGATACTTTAATTAATGAAGAAAGAATGTGGCAACCATATCAGGTTTCATGAACTAAGCTGTTTTCCACAATGGGACTGAACCGGAGCCCAGGCCACACTAGGCAAGGGCTGTACCGCCAAGTTTCTCAGGCTGGCCTCTGACTTGCAATCCCCTGCCTCTGCCTCCTGAATAGCAAGGCTTATAGCTGTGCACCGCTGCACCCAGCTCTCTGGCTTTTTCATACATCAGCAATTGAATGAGTTTGTGTGTGGAACCGGGGATGGAACTCAGGCCCTTGCACTTGCCAAGCAGGCCCTTACTGTACTGAGCTATCTCCCCTGAATGAGTTCTTTATGAATATTTCTCCACCAGAGTCTCATTTGCTAGAGCCTCAGGAGCTCCAGGGGGGTAGTGACTCTTAAGACCTCTGATGGGTGCTTCAGAAGAGAGTTCTGTGGTGGGTATACATGCTTGCTGTGGAGAGCACGGCCCTCACCCCATTCCCTGGAGTGATGGGATCTGTGTGTGGCCAGTACACACACCTGCTTTGGGCCCCAGCAGCCAAGCACAGAGCAGCAGAAGATGTCATGGATCCTTGGCAGAAACTCAGGTGGAGGGTCTCATCATTGCCATTAGGATCTAAGCAAGTCACCTGCCTTCCTGAGCTACTGTCTCATGTGGAAAACTCAGGTTGAACTCTCAGAACTTGATATCTTGTGACTTCAATATTTATGAAGGAGTGAGGCTGTATACTGTGAATTCTATGTGAAATTACACTTAGAATTTTCACGTACGCATGAGCATCTGAAGGTCACCATGCTCATCTCCATTCTGCCATGGGAGACTCAGTGCCAAGTCACGGTGGAGTTCTTTAGGGGAGCTCCTAAGGGAATCTGTGCTCCCAGAGTGTTGTGGACCAGAGACTTCATTTTCCCCTTGGAGTGTCTCTCCGTGAAAGTAAATGTGTTCAGTGCAACTGGCCACTGTCTCTTCTGATAGTGCCCGGCGGTATCCTGCAGCTGAGGATAAGGAAGAGCATTAGAGAATGTTTATACCTCAAGATACGAGGCCTGCAAACACTGTTCTCTTAGCGTCCTCTCTGTCTATCCTGGGTCTTGTAGCTGATTTTTACTTTCCTTTTTTTCCCCCTCCTTGTATGAAAATGTTGGTATGGTGACTTCTTTCTAATTTTATCAAATACAGTATGTCCAGAAGCAAAACAGAACCATGTTTCAGTGTGTGATTCCTGGCAGAAACAGTGCTGTTTCTTCTCAGGATAAAACTGTGAAACTGTGGGAAGCAACATGGTGCGGGTACTTAGGGAAAGCAAGCGGAGCATGTTGCCTGGTTCCCAGTGACGCTTTTGTCTTGGGAGCCTGCGGAAAACGCTGTAGTTGGTGAGAGCTGCGGCTGCGAGGACAGCGCCAGAGATCCCTGCCCAGCAGCAGGTGTTGTGGTGGGGTGCCGAGGGCCTGGCACTCCCGCCTTCCCTATACAGTCTCACCGTTCACTCACTCACTCACTCATTCATTCAGATGACACAAGTCGAGTGTGAGAGAGACACTGCACACCCAAGAGGCCTAGACCAAGGCAACAGCAGTGGGCCATGCGCCATGCCGTGGGGCTCTGCTGGGTGAGGGCAGGAGAGGACGCGGTCCTGACCGAGCTTCCAAGAGACTCTCGGTGCCAGCGCATCTCCCCGTGGAGGCTGTGGTTCCAGCGTGTGCAGGCACGTGTTTCACATACAACACAGCTCTTAACTCTTGGCCACTCTTCGCTCTGGGCTCACCTGGGGCAGGGGGAGCTAGGCCAGTGCTGCAGCCATGTGTGAGCTGAGCTCCTGGAGATAGGACGCTCTGTTTTGTGGATGGTTTAGATCTTCCGAGAGGTTAGAGTGACTTGAAGAAGGTGCTCACCTTAGGCACATGATTTGAGGAGATCCTAAAAGAGTTCGCTGTCGAGGTAAAGAATATTTTAATATGATTTCTTAAAAATAGTGTCATTTAAAGTAAAGTTAGAACAGTGTTACTGACTTACCTTCTCCCTTTGGTTGTTACATGTTGTTCTTGTTACTGTTTCTGATTGACCTTTATGGGAAGCTGATACTTAGATTATCATAGGTTGTTTTGTGTTCATTTTTGTTTTTAAAAATACTGCATGAAATACTACTTTTCTCTATTACTGAGTTTTTTGCCACGCCTTAAAATCTTCCCTCAGGTCATTAATTTAAGAGACACCATGAAGTGTCTCTTTACATTATATCTGTCTTGGCTTCTAACTTTAGAAACTTGTCCTTAGTATGATTTCAAGAGACATAAGAAGCATCAAGAGTGATTCTTCAGTGAGTTCGGTTCTTACAAATTATTGTGTGCATGAGTGAACTTTTTATGTCATATGTGAAAGATTTTTTACATATTTAATAGCTACATAAAAATCACTGCTTTCCAGCGCTGTCCTGCATGCTGGAGCTACACACATTCAGCAAATTCTTGTTTTTGTGAACCTGCTCTTCCACTGTGGTCATGCATAAGTACTCCTCATGATGCCTCTGCACGTAGTTTAGTGTTGCATGGAGGCGAGAAAAGTGTTAGAATAATTGTGGTGATGGCTAAATTCTAGCACAGAAGAACATTAGAAGAATTCAGAAAAAGTCAGACCTACTGTGACTTGAGCTTGGTGAGTAGGAAGTTTCCTGGAATATGAGTCCTAAATTGGCTCTTAAAGGAAGCTTTATTTGAATGCGAAGACAGAAAGGTAGCATCCTTCAAATAAATATAAAGTAGCATCCATTTTCTTTGATTTTTATCAAAGCAAAAGTATGACTCAGAGTAAGCTGGGTGAAAAGATGAAGATGAAGACTCACTGACTTCACTCAGCGTTGCGCATGACTCACTAGCCCTTCGCAGTGGCTGAGCAGGCCTTCTGTTCTAGCTGTGGTTTGTCACAATTCTGATCTTTTAACCAGATACAGAGAGGAGAATGCAGCAGTCAGTTAGCTTTATCTGCATGGAATGAGCAAGGATCGTGTATTTCATAACGTGTGTCGCACATCATGATGTGGGTGTCAGAAAGCCAGTGTTAGGATTGGTGTTGGACAAGATACCACTATGATTACTTGATTATTAGGCTATTTGAGAAGGACATTGCCACTAGCTCGCCCACACACACGTGTAAAATACTCCTGCTCACTTCGAGCACACTCATCCCGTTGGTCTTGCTACTTTCTGAAGTAGTTCTGGGATTCCTCTTTGGTGAGTATCTTACTGCTGCCAAGGGGCACACAGAGGGGCAGGCTCCTCAGAGCATCCTGGTGCATCCTGTCCTTGTCCACCTTATTCACTGGATCTGGGCATGCACCTTCTGGCTCTTTCCCAAAGTCCAAAGAACCATGTTTTTAATTAATTCAGGCTATCAAGGCAGCCACAGCTATGTACTAAAATATATAGCTGTCAGCTAAAGACACAGCTAAAGACACTTATGAAAGAAGGCTTAACAAACTTCTTCAGAAATCGGCAGAAATGGTGCAATATGTGTGTTCAAAGTGAGGCAGAATATTTTGAGGGAGATTAATGATACTGCTTTTATTGTAATAAATGTTTAAAATTTTTAACATTTGTATTTTTCAATCATATTTCATAAGTACGAGCTAATATGTAAAGCAGTTACAACACAAATATATATATATATATATATATAATTGAATGTACATGTAAAGATTTTTAGAAACATTTGGGGGGGCTATAGTTGACTTACGTTGTCCTCCAGGTTTAGAGTGGGAAGTTTGGAGATGTGGACACCCATGAAGTCAGCACCACAACTATGGGAATGAATAAAAGGCTGGGAAACTGTGATCTGTCAGGGTGTTAACTCCTAAGTCCTCCAAAAGCGTGAGGTAGAAAGGATCATTGGTGCCTCAGAATGTAGAGCTTGCCTAGGCAACATAGTGAGACGAGGTCTCAGCAAGAAGGAGAAAAAAGGGTGGAAGGAAGGAGAGATGAGGGAGAGAGGACAGAGGGTTGTGGGAAGACATCCAGGACCCCACTGCTGAGTGGTCTGATAGTCACAGTTGTCACAATCCTGCCTTGTTCCCACACAGCCAGAGTACATTTGTAACCTGTGGTAGCAGTTTTTGACTTCTGTTTGTAGAATGTTGCATGGGTGAATCATGAAGTATGTACTATTTTTTGAGAGGGGGAGATGAGCCTGACTTCATTTGAAACACAATGTGAGGTTTTTGATGTGCTAGATAATTTTTGACATCTACCCATGTTTATTTTATTGTTGAGTAGTATCTCAGTATGTGGATGCGCCACAATTTGTCCATTTACATTGAGACATTTGGAGTGTTTCCAGCTAGGGGTGATTGCAGATAAAGCTGCTATGAACACTTTCATCTAAGTTTACATATGAATGCAAACTTTTATGACGCTTGGGTGAATATTTAGGGGTGGATTATGTGATTATCTCAGCTTTTCCAGACATGTGCCAGCTTTTACAAAGTGGTTGTATTATTTTAAATTTCCAGGTGGGTGGGATAACTCAGCAGACTTAGCGCCTCCTTAGGCAAGCACAGGGACCAGGTTCGATCCCCCACACTGCATTCCCCACTGGCTCTGCCCCCAGGCATGCTGAATTGGCCACGGAGACTGGGCATGGTGGTGTATGTCTGTAATCTCAGCACTGGGGTGGGGTGGGGGAGTCAAGCTGTGTAGTGAGTCCCTGTACCAAATACATGACATTAATTAATTAATTTCCATCAGCAGTATACAAGAGTTCCAAATTTCCCAGATAGTTGGTTTGGCCAGCATTTTTAATTGTGACCTTTCTAATGTGGCAATATTTCATTATTTTTTAATCTTCATTTTTATAATGATTAATGATATTGAGTTTTTCAGGAACTCATTTGCTTTTCATATGTCTGTTGAATCAGTTTCTACCTTTTGTATTTGTTTTATTGGCTTATTCTTGAGTGTGAAAATTATAATTATAATTTTGAATAAAACCTTTTACCAGATGTGCCATTTGCAGATATGTATTTTTTCCCCAATCAGGGCTTTGCATTTTCATCTCTTTACAGTGACTTTTGGAGAAGAGGAGTTTTAATTTTTTTTTCAACCCAAGTTATCAATTTATGGAACATTTTGGTAACATAGCTAAGATACTTTCATCTAATTGAAGGACACAAGATTTTCTCCTGTTTCTTTCTGGAAACTTTAATAGTTTTCTATTTATAGTTTGAGCTGATGTATTTTCTGCTTTGTAGGTAGAAGTTCAGTTGTTTATTTTTCACATTTGAAGATGTGTTCTTTCTCCCCTCAACCGCTTTTGCTGCATTGCCAGTGAGTCCCTGTCCATAGATTTCAGGGTGCATTTCTAGGTACACAGTTTTGGTCCATTGCTTATTGCTGTATCTTTAGAACAGTACAACATTGTCTTGTCTTGATAATTAAGGTTTCAAAATGTCTTGAAATTAGGTAATGTTACTCCTCCAAATCTGTTCTCCATTTTCAAATTTGTTTTGGTTATTTTTTTTTTTCCAGTTCTACAAAATGGAATTTTCTTTGGCATGACATTGAATATCCAGATACAGACAAGTCTCGGAAGAATTGACCACTTAAAACTATTCCCCAGGGGACTTGGGGTTAGCTCAGCAGTAGACAACTTGCCTTACACTTCTGTGACTGTGGGCCGTCCTTTTTATTCCTATGAGTCCTAGCCTTCTTACTCAGAAGCTAGAATAAGAACATTGCCCTCTGTTAGGGTGGCATTAATGTGATGTTACTCTTCTTACATGGTGGAGGATGCTGCCTGTCACACGTTGAGTGCTCTGTGTTTGAAACTGCCCTGTTCTGCCTCATTCATATTCGTCAAAATTGAATTGGAGTATAACTTGTGATTTTTACATTGCTACTCTGTTAGAGCGTGCGTGGTTCTCCTCCCAGTGTGTGCATACATGCTTCTATTTTTGTATATCTTCCCCTTAAGACTAGTTCTTTTATTTTTAATCTTCTCTTGCAAAGCTGGGTATGTAATCTTAATTGATAAAGTGATTTTAAATTCTCACTTCCAAATGGAATCTAATTAGCATCAGTGTCTTAAAGCGACTTCTGATTGGCATGCTGTTTTTGCTTTGTGTTCATAAGCTCATTGAATGGGACAAAATTAAATAGGGGAACTGGTGAAATCCCTTGAAATTTGTCTATCCATCATAACCCTTTGCGTATCATTTTCTAATCACCCAATACAATTCACTTACCAAAAAATCATAGGAAAACTACCAAGTGCCTTTTTAAAATGGAGTTACCCTCCGCTAATTTTTGTTTGTTTGTTTGTTTCTAATAAAGAACTCAGAGGATGGCTTAGAGAATGGGGTGGTTATAGCTTTTTCTAGTTAAATCTGTAGCGTATACTGGTCCTGGCTCCTGGCTCAGAAGGGAACATCTAATAAAGCTGTGGAACACTAAAGGTCTGCTAGCCTTCTGATGTTCTGCCAAGATCACTGGCTGTCATTCTAAGTCACACCACGCCATTTTCCTTGGTTGGTAGGCCTTGTGTACATGCACACATCATTTTAAGAGCAGTTTGCAGGACACTGACTTCTTCCGTATTTTTGAAAAAACAAAATCTGAGAAAATTTGTATTATACATTTGTAATGCCTTGATAAAAACTGTATGGAATTATTTATTAACAGTTAAGGGAGAAAATGTCACTTGGTTTCAACTATTGCAATTTTTTCAGTGAAATTTTCTAGTTAAGCCCTCACATGGACAGGTGTGTTTGAACTTTTCATTTGCTATAACCTGTTCCATGTTTAAATTTTAATGAAAAGCTGTCAAGAAAAAAATGGTTTATAGATTTCTGGTTTATAGAAAAAGTGATAACCTTTCTGGGTATTTTGTTTTGTATTGTTTTGTTGAGATAATATAATAAATTTGATTTTTGAGGCTCTTAAAAACAAACCTACTTTTCTACAATTAAGGCTAGCAAAATTGAATTAGTTATTCAGCAGTTTGAGTTTTGTTTGTTTTACCATTTTGTAATCATATACACATTGAGTGGCTGCTCTTTTGAACCATTTTTTTTTTTAAGTGACCCCGGATGAGCAGGCAGTCTGAAAGGGGAAGGTGGTCAGAAAGGGAGGTGAGGGCCAGCAAGATAGCTCAGAATTGATGTCAGGCACCACAACAAGCCACACCGCCCCCGCCCCAGCCCCCCATGAGCACTGAGCCAGCCACAGAGATGGGCATGCTAGCGTACATGCCTGTAATTTCAGCACTGGGGAGTCTGAGCTGTGTAGTGAGACTGTACCAAACTGATGCTGGAGGAGGGGGAGGGGGAGGAGGAGGAAGAGGAGGAGGAGGAGGAGCAGCAGCAGCGCAGCAAGGGAGATGAGTCTCTGTTCAGTTCTTTCTGTTGCCCATTTTTAACTTGATCTAAACCTAGACACCCATCACCCAGCTTTAATGATAATTAACTCTTGGTCTTTTTTATTTCTTCTGGATCTCCATTCTGGTTTACGTACTCTACCAGTGAATTACTTTGAGTTAAATCACGGAGGCCATGTAATGTCATTTATAAACGCTAGTGCTTTTAATCTGGTTCCTAAGTCCTAAAGATGGAGAGTATTCGTAATGTTTTATATTGTTTGTATTTTAGTATGACTCAATTTCTAACCTGTATATAATTTTTACTCTCAGATATATTTTCAACCTAAGCTGATTAAACATCGGTTTCTTTTTCCTGCGGTGCCCTGTGTGCTCACCACTGAGCTGCGTATGTTCTTGGAGAAGCATGTGGAAGTAGGAAGAGCTCATCTAGCCGAGGCCTTTCTCCTCGCTCCTCGCTCAGATGCGCTACCTCCTCCTTGCCTTGTCCTAGCTGCTCTATTAACACTAACATGAGAATTGATGCTCGCCAGAAAATATTTTGAAACATTTTAAATCTTAAATAAGGATCCATTGAAAAGTCCTTGCAGGACATAAACCAGAATAATGAGTGTATAATCCTGATCTGTGCATTGTGAATGTCCAAAACACACATCTGTCCATTTTTATAAACAGGAAACATTTTGAACCTTTTTATTGTGATAAAATATGCATAGCATACTATCTACCACTTTATCTTTCCATCTGTAGTTCAGTCACCTCAAGGACATCCCTACTGTTGTACCGCCGTCACCAACTTCAGAACTTATTCATCATCCAAAATAGAAGCCGTGTACTCTTCCCAGCTCCATGACCACAGTTCCTTTTCCTGTCTTTACTAAGTTTGGCCTTCTATGTACTGTGTATAAGAGGAATTACAATATTTTTGTCTGGATTACGTCACTTGGCATGTCTTCAGGGTTCACCCATGTTTTAGCATGTACGTACATGTTTGGGAGTTACTAACACTCCACTGATGAGTGTGCCACTTGTATTTATCCATTCATCTGTTGGTAGACATTTGGAATATAGTCAAAGGTTTTCTTCCTTTTTGTGTGAGGTACTCGGGGTTGAACTCACGGTCCTGCGTGCACCAGGCAAGCTCTGCCTGCGTAGAATTGAGCTGCATCCTTAGTCCCACTCAGGTTTTTTTTTTTTTTTTTTAAATAACTGAAGTGTGTACTTGGCTTTATAATTTAAAGAATGCTAACCTCTCTGGAAAACTTCAAAGATGATGAGCAGGTGTCACTGGGCCTCATTTCCACAAGTGCAGACCAAGATTTTGAAAGATTATGGGCTTGCAAATGAGCATAGCTGTTCATCTCCCTAGCCAGGACCTGACTCCAGCTCCTGCATTCTGACTTTGACACATGTTTGGGTGCCTGATTTGCATGTTAAAGGCCCTAAAGTTAGATATTCATGTCAATCCCTGTGTTTTGTTTTGTTTTTTTCTACCTTTAACTTGAGGAGCTTCCTGGCTATTGGCAGGGAACAGTTCCATGGTATGGTGCCATCTCAGGTGTCATAGGTCATTTGCCATCCTTGCCTACCTCTCATCATGTGACCACCCAAAGCATTAGTTACTTCCTGAGTACCTCCTGGAGACAGAGGGACAGGTATCACCCCTTGCTTATGTCTATGGACACCAGTGACCAGACATAAAGAAATATGAAAACTGACCAGGAATAACCTTTTTAAGTTCTGATTATTATATTATAGAGCAAGTGCTAAACAAGAAACCCAAAATCCCTGATGAGGCACAGCACACACTTTCTTTGGGGTAGGGTAGGGGTTCCTAGATATCACCCGTAGGCCATTAGTCACTGTGTTTGTGTTGCCAGCAGCCAGGAAACTCTGCCAAGAATTGTCTTTGCATAGAGCACCGTCAAGAACCGCAGCTTGGAGAGTGGATAGCTCAGTATGAGAGTGGAGGGCTGTGCTCAGTTCCTGCAGCGAGAGTAGCTGTCATCTCCCTGTGCAAGCTCAGGGCTCCTCACTTCCAGTGAGTGTCAGAGTCGTGTTCACATTGATTCTCGTATTTCCATCCCAAGAACTATAAGCTTCATGTATTCATGAACCAGAGTCCTGATAGGCTGGTTCTGATCAGAGGTCCTTTTCTGGACACACCTGGCTCCTACAGGTACTGACAAGGTCCCCTGTGAGAACTGGGACATGATTCGGCCCTATGAACACTCTGCACACACCCTGTTGGAACTCCGGATCCAGGCTCCTAAGATATGTTGCGCAGGTTGAAAACGGGATGTGGAGGCTTGGGGAATGGATGCATAAAAAGCAACTTTGCTTCTATTTCGGGTGCCCATTACCAGGCAGTAGTGTAGACCCAAGTTATCAAAATCTGGATCTTTGTTCTGCTGACTTCTCCCAAGTTTTAAATATTGACAACTAGTTGTTTTAAACTGAGCTAAAATTTACTATCTTAATCATAATTCAAGTATCAAATCATTAAATATCTCATTAAACCTCTTCATGCTGTTGTGCAACTGATCTCCTGAGAACTGCAGCCCCGCACCTCGAGAGCGGCTCACTGTTTTCCGCACTCTAACCCCTGTAAAGCACTGCTACGCCGTCCCTGATCGTGTGTAAGGCCTCCAACAGTAGCCTTCTCTATGTGACTGCCTTATTTCATTCAGCACAATGTCCTCAAGGTTTACTCTTGTGGTAGCATGTGTCAGCATTTCTTTTCTTTAAAAGGCCAAAAGTATATTCACTTGTGATGTTTGTGTGGGGGGCTGGTCAGTCTACTCATCCATTGATAGTCACTTGGATTGCTTGATAACTAGTGTTTTGGAATGATTTGGAACACCATGTCAGCTAAAGAAAACATTTCTTATGTGACAGAATTTCACACATGGTAACAACTGCCATCTGTGGATAATAAAAACACATGGTTGGTATGATAAACTCATTGCTATAGTTCCTAACACCCTTGAAAATGCAGAGGATAAGGTGGCCCTGGAAATCACACAGAACTCCTACTTAAAGTCTTGCCTAGGTAAAAGTTTATGGAACATTATCAGATTTTTCATAGCAGTCTTTTCTCATATTTAATACTCACTATATCTAAAATCCTAATGCTCACTTGATACCAATTAAGTATTAGGAAGCCAGCGTATGCACAGGACCCAGACCAGCACTAAACAAGTGTGTAATGAATGCATGCGTGCATTTCATATCATTGTTGTAGGCCCTTGCTATCCCATACACCTCTGAAGAAATTAAGTATGTTGGCAAATTGGCCAACCGGAGCACAGATGGCATCTTCAAGTCAAAATCCCTGCTCACGTGTAAGAATCCCCAAGCACAGTTGCATGGGGAGGGCTGCATTATGATGGGCCCTGATTTCATTATGTTTCAGGATTTCCCTGACAGGCTATAACAGGGAATCACCCAGAGTGTAGGTATAACAAGGACTCTCCAAGCTCCTGCACACAAATATGCTTATATGTCGAAAACAGGTGTGTGTCAACCAAGTAACTATGTTATCTTCATTACTGTAAAGCCTGAGATGTGAACCAGAGTGCTGGGGGGAAATATCTGGCCTCGCTGCTGGAAGTGTGGTTCCTGCTCTTTCCTGGCCTTGTAAAAAGAATCACAAAGATCTGTTCTTCAGGTGGCTGTTTGATCCTTTACTCATCTTTCATGCTAATTGCCTCTCTGGTTTGTCCTTTCTCTGGTAAATAGGTACCCTTGGGCCAGTTCTTTTAAAGATTTCTGAGCTAGTGTTGACATGGATGCTGACAATGGGATTTATATCTTGACAACCCTTTGAAGGAAACATTTAACTACTGAAGACATTTGCTCACATCATGTTCAGCCTAAATTAAATGTACATCTAACATGCCAGTGGGATGTGCTGTTGCAGCATATGAAGACTGCCTGCCTCTCCTCCTCCTGCTCCTTCTCTTCCTGCTCTTCCTCTGTTATGCACCCAGTGCTTTGGGAGGGCAGTGCTCTGAGTTTGTCTGGCCTCTTCAGCCATTGTTAGTGTGAAGTATTTACCTTTATCCTTTGTTGTCATTTACAGTGAATATAACTAGTGCAGAAATCATTTATATTAGGTGAGAAAAGAAAACACTAGTAATGAAATGACTACTATTTAGTCATTGTTACTGTTCTGGTGACAGCCTTGGGTCTCCTTTCCTGGGTGGGTATGCAGATAGAGGCAGATGTATAACATGGGCATCTATGTTAATCAAATTTGCTTTATGTCTTTTTTAAAATTTTAAATATCATTACGTTTTTCTCCACCTTGCCAAGGTAACTGTATCTATTGTGTCAGAAATACACTTACCTGCCAAATGCCCCACTTGTGGGTTTGCGGGGTGTTCTAGGGATTGTTCCTCAGAGAGTGAGGTTACTCAGGCTGAACCCCACTGTTGTACTAGAACATATGAGGATCCATAAAGCTGGGTTACCCAGAATGCTGAGATTCAACAACTGCACATACAGATGGTGGTCTGTGGCTTTTCCTAACTAGTCGTGCAGTCTTAGGAAATGTTTACTGGCCATGAATGTTGTACATGTTTTCTGCTTAAATTTGACATCACAGATTTAGCTATAGTTTATGGATTAACTGCAAGGAAGATGATATTCCACTGATTAAAAATATCAAAGTTATTTTCTACTAGAATTAGCCTGTGTCTGATTTAAGCCACAACATCAGATAATGAGAAGGAATAAAAAGATGTCTTAGAGGATTGCCTTTTTCTCTTGCTCCCTTGTTGCTAAGATGTTTTACACCATAATGAAATGTTTATGCACATGTGTGCACCTGTGCACATGCCCACCAGTGTGCAGTGGCCTGTGGTGGTGTCTAGGTTTCAGAGGGACAGACGGAGCCAGGCTCTACCATATTTTAGCAGTGCAGCC